>CAJUYI010006802.1:0-13111 GCA_910591695.1 Galerucella pusilla
GAAAATAAATAAATTGTAAAAAGTGGTACGATTTAGGCAACCTTCCTTATCTAGTTATATGACCTACCTTCCAACGAAACCAAAATATCACCTCTAATCTTCAACCTTCAACGTGCACTTTTGTTTGTTTACAAAATTGACAGTTTCTCTCATCGCTAATTGGCCAAATGTACCGAATCGAGTGACGTCAGTTCTATGCAGATAATTTTTGGTTGCAACTCCGAGCGTCAAAAACCGTGGCATACAGAATAGCGTTATATTAGTCCCGTCGGTCTCGCAACCGATGGCTGTTGTTAACATACCGATACCGACGACTGTCAATGCCGCGTACAGAATAGCTTGTCTTATCATATTACACAAATTTTGACAATTCCATACGTAGATTGAAGAATATTACACTCACATATTTTGGGTACCTGAGAAAATGAGACAGTATCGTTCATTTTCTAATAAACGGAAAATGTTTTTCGAAAGATCTACTCTCCTGATGTTTCTTCCAATTTCTCAGGCAAATCAATTTCTGTTTTTATGACTTTTTTTTCTAATGACCTCACCAAAAACCTCTTATGCAAAACGTCAACTGAATCTGACCAGCTGTTTAGAATAAACTTTTCAGCAAGAACCCGATTGCAGCGCTATTATCGGTACTAATTGTGAATCTAAATCATCCCGTTACTTACTCAAACAGGCACAAAACATTTCATCAAAACCGGACTAACCGTTCAGGAGCTGTTCAATATAAGACCCAACTTCTACGTACAGAATTAACTAACTATTTTCTTGATACACACATGGAGCATCATTTAGATCATACGAACAGAAAACTGGACGTTTCAATGGAATGGTCATTTCACTGTGTTCCTCACAATTTTCTCCATATTTCCTCACCGTTTATGTACTCCCTTGACTACGACAAACATTATTTCAAAACCAAAATCAGCTAAATCGGCCCAGCCGTTCTCGAGTATTAGCGAAACAAACTGCAATAATTGATTTTCATATATTATATAGATATGTAGGTAGCTCCCAGTTTCTAGACTCACATTTCGACTTTCTACTGCGATGGAAACTACATAATTGTTTTAAAGTGCAGTTCCATCTTGAATTTCTTCAAATGTCTGGTGTCAACTTATTGGAGTTCAGAAACTTAACTCAACAATCAACTGGGCGAGAACAATACTTAACTATGAATTCCAGTAAACCCTGGAATAAAAGGAAATAAAATAGTAGATTAACCAGCGAATAAGGGGGCTTAAAAAACCTTTTGAGGGCCGGAACCATTCTGTGGAATCAGCTCCAATGTAATATTGGAAGAAAAAGGCAGAGCCGAATAAAAGAGAAGATCTGGTCATTAAAAAGATCTAGCAGGGATTAGACAATCAAAGATTCTTTTGGGTGACTACAACCTCATGGAATTGAACGAAGGCATGAGTCAAAGTAAAACTGCACTGACTGTTTTGACTGGGATCCAAACAGGACATTCTAGCCTGAATGGGCACCTGAAAAAGCTTAAAATAATGGGGAAAAAGTGTGTAGATTGATCACGTGGCATTAACATACTCGAGTCCTAGTCACATCACCTAGAGGCTTACTGGACAGAAAAGGGACATTCACCTAAATAAAAGCCTGCAGATATCCAGAAATTCCTCTGGGAAGTAGGATTATGGACTCTCTTCGGGAAAAGTAGAAGTATGGGAGCACAATATACACCAATATACATACACTGTCAAATAGTCCCAATAAAACAACATATAAATTCAAAATAAAAAGGGCTCAGTGTACTCCCTTAGTGAACCACCTTTTATACATAGATGATATCAAACAATACGGATCAAAACCACAGAAAACATCAGCAATGACATATTTGGAAGAGACAAATGCATGATACTCGCAATGAAACGAGGAAAATGGGCTAGATAGATAAGGACGTACAAATACCTAGAATACTAACAAAATATCAAAGTTAACCAAAGTAACCAATTCAAACTTGAAAGCAGACTCAACTCGGCAAACAAAATCGAATCAATAAATACCTACGCCATACCACTATCACTTGTTCGGGATATTGGAATGGACAATAGCAAATACAGAAGGAAAAAGTCGTTCAAACAGAGCCATGCTCACCAAATACCGAATGCGCCATTCACGTCACCAGCCCACGACACCGAGGAATGTAGACACCGGAAGGCGCCCTCAAACTTCAGCAGACAAATACACAGCCATAGAGAAACAGAGCACATCAACTAACAAATTACACAGAACATATGGTCATATGAACATATGGTCACAAAAAACTATTCACGGAAAGCACTCTAACATCACACAACAATCACACATTAATAAAAACTCACGTATAATGAAAAAAGTCGACCGATGAAGGTTACGGCAACCAAGGAGCTGGCAAGAGAATATCTCATAAATAAAAGCAAGCTAAACCATGCAGAGATTTATATCAAATCTGACATGACTCTTGCCCGACGGAACTACTTAAAGGCTATCCAAAAACAGTTGGTAGACAGAAAGAGTACAGGTGAAACAGATATAACCATCAAATATCAAAATGGGGTACCAAAAATTATTAAAAAGCCAGTGCCAAAAAACTTATCAGCTCAGTAAGTGATGAAATTAGTTTCTTATACACAAATGCATGCTCAATTGTCAACAAAATTGATGAGCTACAAGTATCGGTTAAAAACTACACGCCAACATTTATTGTTATAACTGAAACATTTTTAAATAGTTTGGTTCCTGACACTGTCATTGACATTCCTGGATATGTCTTGCACCGCAGTGATCGCCCAAACAGAAAAGGAGGTGGGAGGTGTATCTTCTCAAAAAAGAAGCTATGTGGAAATTCTGTAACTACTGTTGAGCTAAAACATTATGACAGTCCAGAGCACGTAAATATTCTTTGGCTCCGAGTGCATATTGGAACAGTTACCCTTTAGGTACTTGGTATCTACAGACCCGAGTATATAACATTAAACTCAAACAGCAAGCTCATACAAATTGTAAAGGAAGCTATTGAAACTGATGTACCAACTTATATATGTGGTAATTTCAACTACAGTGATATCAATTGGGATAACCTTACTTTGTCAACAAATAAACAGACGGCTGCTGAGTTTCTAGAAGCCTACAAAAACATCAACGCCCATCAAGCAGTTAATTTTGTAACTGGAAAAAGAAATCAAGAGCAGTCTCTACTTGATATGGTGTTGGTTAACGATAAAAAACTAGTATTTGACATTGTATCAGCACCTCCTTCAGGTACTACTACTACTACTACTAAATGTGCAGGCGAGCCTTGTCCTGGACAACTCAAGCCAAGGTTCCGACACTGAGGCCACTGGCGGGCCCATTGTGCCACTCCTGCTACCTAGTCATCCATGAAGCCGAGCCCTTCAATAAAGGCCACAACCTTTTTCAGAGGATGCCTGCTTGTGTCTCCAGGAGCCATGACAGTGACTCCGAAGATTCGCCTGCGTAATACAGCCCAGTGTGGACACTCTAAGAGAACATGAACTGACGTTTCATCAGTCATGCCGCAACCCCTACATAGGGAACTTTCCTCTACTCCTAGATTGTAGAGGTGCTTCCTCATACAGCAATGCCCTGTTAGGAGTCCTGCTATCTTCCTCAGACTACTTCTTGGTAGTTCAGTGGCTGCCCTGGCTGCCGCCCCTTCCGCAGCCAGTGCATCCGCCAAGATTAGCAAGTCGTTCTCGACATTCGTTAGCAAGTCCTTTAGGTAAGAGTGGTAAGAGTAGTAATTATGTTTAAGTCACAACTGTCCATTAGAGAAAAGCCTACCAAAAAGATTTTAAAGAGAAATTTCTGGAAAGCCAATTACATGCAAATAAACAAACACCTTACTGAGAAATTAAGTGAGCTAGACAACCCTTCACTAACAAAGTGTTCTAAGGTGATACAGACTGTCATAGAAGAAAATGTGCCAATGGAAACTAGACGAGTGAATATGGGGAAGCCATGGATAAGTGAGGCCATTCTCAAAGGCGTTCAAAAAAAGAGGAACTTATGGGACAGATATGTCACACAAGACACCTAGGAGAACTACCTAGCATACAGGGCCCAGAATAATAGCTTGAAAGCGACAATTAGAACAGCTCGTGAAAACTATGAAAAAGACATAGTAGGTAGGAGCGACAAGCAATTTCACAAATATGCAGGGCGCCTTCTTAAATCCAATGTCACAGAAATTGTCTTCCAAGACGCAGCAGGAAACTCAGCACAAGCAGCAGAGAAATTTGCTACCAGCATCCAAAGTATTTTTACCAAAGAATGTGACGGAAACCTTCCAGTGATGGATCATAACAGCAGAACAGAGAACTCCTTAACCATGGTCCTATTTACCCCAGAAAATGTACAAGAAGCTATTGAGGCTCTAAAGGCTGACTCCAGTGCAGGGCCTGATAACATTTCATCATTTATTCTCCAGAAGTGTAAGGAGTCCTTGAAGGTGCCACTGTCGCAGGCAATGAACAACAGCATTGATACCTGTTCAGTCCCAGATGAGTGGAACAAGTCATTTATTATCCCGATTTATAAAAAGGGAAATAAAAACCTACCAGAAAATTACAGACCGATTAGCCTCACTAGCAATTTTTGTGAGGTCATGGAAAAAATCCTCACCAAAGAGATAACTGCATTTGCATTGCAAAATAAAATTATTCCTGACACACAACATAACTTTCTACCTCATAGATCAGTAGAAACAAATCTTTTTCAGTGCATGAATGTTTGGACAAAAAGCCATGATCAAGGAGAACCAACCGACGTTCTGTATCTGGATTTTGAGAAAGCTTTTGACAAAGTGCCCCATTTAAGACTTCTCTATAAACTAGAACACTTTGGCATCCGAGGAAAGTTGCATCAGTGGGTTGAGAAATTTTTTACCGGGCGGACCTATATAGTATGTTTAAACAGATCAATGTCAAATGAGCACCCCATCATAAGTGGCTTAATTCAAGGTTCAGTATTGGGTCCTCTACTTTTTCTTCTGTACATAGCAGACTTAGGGTTGAAAATGTCGATGAATGGAGCGTTTTTTGCAGATAATGCAAAATTCTATGCTAACCCACGATACCAAGTTCAAGAACTCCAGCAAGATCTAGTTGCAGTAGAAAAATGGACCACGGAGTGGTTAATGTCTTTAAATGCAGATAAGTGTACAGTACTCCACCTAGGACCGAACAACCCAAACGAGACATACTATCTTAATGGAAAAACTGTTCTTACCGTTGCAACTCAAAAAGATCTTGGAGTAACGGTATCTGGTAATTTGAAGTGGGAACAACATATTTCGAACATTGTGAAGAAAGTCAACTTTATCATTTATCTTATTAAGACAGTTTTCAGAGACCATTCAGCAAGCACTATACTTAAACTCTACAAGTCAAGAATACGTCCGATGTTAGAACATGCAGTTAGCATGTGGAGTCCGTATTACATCAAGGACATTGAATTGATAGAAAAAGTACAGAGAAGGGTGACTAAAATTCCACCAGAACTGAAACAGCTGCCTTATGAAGAAAGACTGAGACAGTTGAGGCTAACTTCTCTGTCAGAAAGAAGAACTAGAGGTGATATTATCCAAACACACAAAATATTGTCAGGGTATTACGGCATCCCACTTAACATTTTTAAATATAGTCAGAATACTAACTCAAGGGACATAGCCAGAAGCTGCAAAAAGAAAAATGTGCCAAGTTACCAAGAAAAAACTTTCTTACAAATAGAGTGGTCTACAGCTGGAATGCTTTGAGAGAGGAGACAGTAAACTCTACTTCAGTGAATCAGTTTAAAAATCGAGTAGACATCGACCTACTTGACTCCAGACAAAGACTTGTACACTTCCCGAATTAGAAATAGGATTATATCTGTGATAAAACTTTTTTTTTTAGCATGTTATGCTGTGACTTTTTTATACTCTTTTTAAACTCTGTTGTGACGTTTAACTGTTATTTTTTAACCTACTGTCAAACTGGATTTTTTTTGTTTCTATTTTATTGACATTTAAATAACAGTTACATCGCCCAAGCCGCTTACTGTTGATACAATAATAATAATAATAATAATTACAACCAGACACAGAAGGATTTGCAAAACGCTACACAGGACCAAGTCATAGCAACAAAACACTACATCAAACTCATAATAAAAAAAAAAAAACATGCTTAGGAATATCTACAGAAAAAGTTCGACCATTTTACAGAAACAATCAAACACATTACAATCGGATGCGAACTGTCAGGAACAGACTATACTGACAGACATTTTGCCAACACAAAATCTAATTATAGAAAATAGGCCGCACTATGAATATCTGCCTGAAACCATAATGAAGAAATAAGGAATGGAATTATACTGGGATCTTACACTACATACAGACGAGACACAACATACAACATACCACAACATACACATTACATACCAGGATACACTAACCTTCTAGATATAACAATACTAAACGAAAAAACCGGAAAAGTAGTATCTGAAGGAAATAGACAAATATACATCATAAGCGGTATGAGTGGACCAGATGTGTAAGCAGTAGAAAGTCATTATACTACTATCCATTCCATCAACATACACACATACACAAAAAGCGGTTATACTTAAAATATGTATCATCGTCAAACCTCAACACAAGTACTGAAACGATAGCTCTATAATACTTGGTCAATACACCCGTACAATAAAAAAGGAGAAAGGATCGCCAGGTAACAGAGCCTGAGAAAATAGCAAGCATGATAATAATATATTTATTGCTCCTCAGCAAGCGCTTGGAATTAACACAATTTCAGTATCCTTTGAGTACAAGAGAGTAAAATAGAATTATTCATTTAAAATGGAAGCACGTCATTTTATGATACTCCATACAAGTACAGTGATTATCTATGCACTTTCAAAGCTTGAATTATTCAAAGTGGAAATGAGTGAATTGATGAGAACTCATTATATTCAAATTGTTTCTGTAATTCCAAGAACATCTTGTATCTTTTATATTCTGATGAAAATTGATTATAAATGTCAGTCTAGCTTGAGGGATTTAAATAAAAATTTCATCTTGAGAAATGTTAAATACGCTTTCTGACGAATGAAGCTATCGAAGTATGCTGTCCCCCATTGACAGTAAACATTGCGATTGAATTTAAGGCTGAACTCAGACGAACCACAGCGACGCGTCACGACAACTTTATAAATGTGGTTGTTAGTGGTCGGCGGTCTTGGTTAGGTCGTTAGGCTAAGCTCAGACGGACCACAGCGACAGATGACGACATCAGAAACATAAAGTAGTCGATGTGGTCCGTATGAGCTTAGCCTAACGACACAACCACGACCTCCGACCACTAACGACCACATTTATGAAGTTGTTGTGACGCGTCGCTGTCGTCCGTCTGAGTTTAGCCTAAGAGAGCAAAGTTGTCACGTTTAGTGAAATTCATTGCCATAATAAAAGTAAAAATAGCGGAATACACCAGTAAAGGAAAACTCATCTCATGTGGTGTGCCTCAAGGAACAGTACTGGGACCTATTCTATTTACTATTTACTTGAATAATATGTTCACAAACATTGGAAGAGGTAAGATAATCAGTTTCGCGGATGACACGGCAATCATTTTTCATGATAAAAACTGGAATGACTTGAAACTTCAAATGGAAACTGAACTTTCTAAAATAAAAAAATGGTTTGATTACAGATTACTATCAATAAATATAAAGAAAACTGTTTACCTTCCCTTCTGCAGTAACAAGAGTACACTACCAAACTTTGATCAAATAAAAATACAGAACTTTCACATTTCATCAACAACAAAAGTAAAATACCTAGGAATCATTCTTGATAATCATCTGAGATGTAATCTACACATAGAATTTCTGATGAAAAAACTCCGTTGTGTCATATATAAATTTAAACAAGTTAACAACATCTTAAACTTTAAACAGAAGAAAATATTGTATCACAGTTTGGTGGAGAGTCATTTGAATTACGGAATGATAGGCTGGGGAGCAGTTAGGAAAACTTACCTGAGGCCGCTTGAAATTGCACAAAACAAGTTTATAAAAATAATGCTAGGCAGGAATCACAGATACTCAAGTGATCTACTATACAAAGAATCAGATATTTTCGATCTAAGACAATTATTTTTCATGAAAGTCAACAAATTCGTGTATCTCAACAAGAATGAATTGTTACTCACTCCTCAACACCCATACATGACCAGACAAAATATCAAATACATCACCCCACGGATGCATAAATGTTCAGGACAAAGAAGTCTCCAATACTTGGGTCCTAAGGCATTCAATATTTTACCAGCCACGCTGCAAAATGAAAAACTCTTCTCAAAATTCAAAAAACTAATCAAAGTTTTTACACGAAATACGCCAATCGAATTGATCCACTCCATTGTTGAAGGTGATATAGGTTACAATGATAATTATAATCTATATTTATAATCTTATAATTATTGTATTTGTTCTGAAAACTCACTCTAGTTATATTTTATAATTCTTGTGAATTTTATGTGCTTTATGATCAATGTATTCATAAATTTCAAATTTCCATATGTATTTCAATGTGTACTTTTATATATTTTTTAATGTGTGCTTTTTTATACGTATTTTAATGTGTACTTTATATGAATTTTAACGTGTATTTCGAGAAATTGAAGTTGTTATACTCATGATTTATACATCATATATGTCATAATACGCAGTACCTACCTACACTTTGTGAAGCTTACAAACAAGCATCTACAATCGATGCTTCGTAAGTGGCAGGTGCTGTTTCCAATATTTGTTCTGAATGATTCTGAATAAATATATATTATATTATAATGGGAAATGGGAAGCGATTTTGAAATTACAAATGGGCCACCTTATATAAGAGGACAATCCCCAACAACCTTATAACCACAAAACCTAGAGACAAGTATAAAATACATTATAGGTTGTAGCATTTGAAAATTCAATTACTAATTTATGTTATTTAAAATAAAAAAAATTTAAATAAAGGTTCATTTCCATACTTTATTTGGTTAATCTTGATATATTTTCAACAATATGTAACTTGTGATATCTAAAACCTGGTTATCTATACCTTCATATACTTCGAAAGGATTTCAGTTATTACCTTTAGTTTTCTTATGAGTTATTTTAAATATCAAGAACCTAAAATCAATATTCAAGTATTAATCATCAATAATGTTAATGAAATGTATGCTTACCTCTTTCGATTTTCATTTGTAATAATCATAGTTAATATAACTAACTTGTTTGTTCACCATATTGACAAAAGTCAATAATAGGAAAGAACTTGCGAATATTTCTATAGTATTTGTAGGTCAGTGATACTGATTGTTAGATTAGTGGTCGTGTAGAGTTCTATCATTTAGTTGTTAGTTCTGTGATGCAGTAGCTGAAATGTGAAGCAGTCGCAGGCCAAATCTTAGAAGTTAGTCAAGTGTCGTTGTCAATTCTCTTTAGTTGGTAGCATTTGTTAATAACTAGTTGGTTCATTTTTTTTTCGAATTACCTTCTCTTATATGAAAGCATGGAAGAACGAAAGAGGCATTTTGGTGTTCTACAATTAGGCTTAATTGCCTTTGCATTTTTGGGGTCCCCTTTATTTCTTGAGGGGATCACCGCTACTACCAGAATTCAGCCGTCAGCGGGAACGCAGTTCAGATTGCGGCCATTATTGGTACAAGACATTGCGATTGTGGACTGGGAGCAAGGAAAGACGAGATACAACGTTGGTACCTCCGGAAAAAAGTCTTAACGACCCCCTACAAAATTTCGGAAAGAGACATACATCCCATTATAGGTTTGGGCCACGTGCATCGATTTTTTGCATCCTCTAGTTTGTTAGCAATGGACAGATCTCCTCCTTGGTGCTTTGGTGTTCAGGGGTCGCAATTGATTAGAGATCAACCTTCCTCTCCACACCATCATATTGAGTAGTCCGTCAGTAGGATCGTTCCAATTCTGGGATACAGGTTTAATTTTTTCAATTTTTAGTTTAGAATTGCACTTGTATGCAACCATAGTTTTAATGGATTTCCTTTAACTAATGTTAATGATGTAGAAATACAATTTTATTTGAGGTATTATACGTTGCGAATTTAAATTTTCATCATGAAACTCAGTATACTTAGATCCATTTATTCTAAGTATTTCACTATTCGAATTTAATTTTCTTATCAAATTGTATTGGTTTAAATACAATTATTTCAGGTATTTTGGTATTCAAACATTTTGTGATGAGTGAGTTTCATGTGTATATATCATGTAAACCTATTATAGCTATAATGTGGTTATTTCATAAAATATGTTGGATAAGGATTATAAATAGTAAAGGTCTTAACAATACTTCACTTGACTCCAAGAGTACAAGTTTTGACATATGTTTTTTTTGAAAGGTATCTTAGTTCTGTTAAATTAGTAATTTTTTTTAGTATCTAGTATATTATATGGGATGGTTATCAACATTCACATAGGTTTATAATAAAGATGATAGAAACCAACTAATTTGTGTTATTCTTTGTTTGGTCTACACTTTTAACATATTCTATTCTTTTAATAAACTTATTTGACATTACTTCATTTCTCTTTATTTTTTTATGAGGTTGAAACACTAGTCCAAAATAAAGTGGCGCTCACGGGAAGACCACTTTTTATTCAATACTTTTCAATTCCATAAAATTCATAAATAGGCAACGGTTCCCACGACCTTTTGTATTGTATGTATCCTACTATGGATACTTGGTGCATTAGAAGTTTGGAAGGGCCTCTGACTAGGTGGTGTTGCTGGTCACTTGGTGTGTCATCTCACAGGAATAAAAACAACTACTGGAATCACTAGGTCATGTTCTCTTTATTACCTTACTTTACTATTATACATTAACCCACTTATTACTAGTACTAATTAGAATATTAATTAAAATGATTACGATAAAATAGAATACACTTTGAATGTCTTTAGGACATCTTAGAATAATTAAGTAATGAATTAGAATTGATTAGAATGATTTAGAATAATTTAGAATAATTTAGAATGCATTAGAATGACTGTTAAAACACTTTCGTTAACATATTTATACGACGAGTCAAGTTCAGCGTTTTGTAAAATATACAACAATTCTGTTTATGTTTATTTCACGCTCTGAACTTGACATCCTACGTGACACCTTTCTCTTTCATATTGTCAACGATTCATGCTTTATAGAAATTAGCTTCAAGGGAATTTATGTCTTTATTCATAATAATACCATAATAATAATTTAAATAATTAATAAATAATATTTCAGCCAAAAGGCATCACACTATGCTCACCGATGAACAGCTGCCGTCCGCATTTATGTAGTTACCTTTAGTTGCTACACAAAATCACAAAATTTTCATAAAATTGCTACAAGGTGCTCTTCAAAAGTCTTCCCTCCCCCTTGTCTTTTGAACGGTGATACTTAGTCTGATGAGATTTGGACGGTGAAAATTAACTATTGTAAGCTTCTCTACTGGTGGTAACAGGTGACGTATTAGGCATCGGCGACGTCACCAGGCAACTGAAACCAATAATGTTAAGTGTGACCTAATGTCAACTAACACCTCGTTTGGAAGGTATTAAAAATACCTTTCCAGTCATATTATTTTTTGGGGATTTACCATGTCTTCGATGTTTAATGAATAAACACTAAAATTTGAGCTCGGTATCAATTAACAAATTTCCAAAAACACTTAAGTACGTCAATAAAAAGATCTGCACGTGTTTGGTCCGGTGACGAAGCTGGCCATTCTATTGGATCGCGTCGTCCAATGAATCAACCAGGATATACCCCATCTAGATAACGTCTAACTGTAAAGTTATAGTGTGGATGCAGGATTACCATCTTGTTGGAACTTTTTTTTAAAATCTGGATTATCTCCAAGAATTTCGAGAATTAACGGTTCCATCGCGAATTTTAACGTCTCAAGATATACTTCACTGGTTAAACTAGACTTCAAACAAAAAGGCCCGGCTATGTGGCTTTCCAAAATACCTGCCCAGACATTTACTTCCATGGGAACTCTGTGTATGTTTCTCAGGAAATATGTGAGGATTTATGTGACTCCAATACCTCAAATTTTGAGTATTAACATTTCCATCAAGGAAGAAAGTACTATCGCCACTAAAACAAATCCATACATAGTCTGGCTGTTGGAGAATTTGAGTAGACAATTTTTCACAGAATTTCAGCATTCGATTGAGGTCATGATCTGAAAGTTGATGCACCATGGGTGTACTGTACTATGACTGACTCCACAGAGGTAGACGCTACTCGGGCCGTGAAAGAAAAAGGGTTTACTTCAATTCCTTCAACTATATCAATTTGTATATCAATACCAATATTTGGTCAACCTGATCGTTTGGCATAATTTTGTTGAAACTTATGGAAAAGCTCACTTAAATAACTCCTTGATATAGGGACTCGGAGTATATTTCATTAAAAATGCGTTACACTTCCACCAATAGTTAAGATTATTATTTAGCGTATGGTTATAATTGGAATTAGAGGTTCAATGTCTTCAGCCATTTTGTTCATGTAGATACTAAAACATCTTGTTAAATAATAATTTAACTGGAAATTCAAGGTATTATCGCATGTTAAAACCAGGCCAATTCAGGAAACACACTAGCCTCAATAAGAATATCAAAATACAATGTTATCAAAAGCCTTAAATAGATATCTAAGCTACATTACTAAACCAAACACTCTGCACAACTTGCACATGGAGGAAAAAGTTCAAAAAGCAGAAGTGACAATGCCAATTTTATATACATTGATCAGTCGTACCTACTAGCATCTTTCAGTAAATAAAAAATTACTGTTATACAGACAGGTTATACCAAAGAATACACAACCTAACAAGAAGCGAAGCCCGACGCAATCTCTTTGAAGTTTTGGTAACAAAAATATATGACCTTGAGAGACCGACGTTGACAGATAACTTAGTAAATACACTGAGAAAAGTAATCAAATTTTTCAAATATTGGCGAAATAATTCGTAGTTACACGTAGAAAAAAACCACGATATTAAAACATTC
>CAJUYI010006803.1:0-11617 GCA_910591695.1 Galerucella pusilla
CCTAGTTCATTGAGTTTGTCTAGGCATTTCCACACCATTTTGGAACTTATTACACAAGAGCTCAGTGCCTCAATGGCTGCTTGACTATTCGACATTATGATAATTCTTTGTCTTCTGTATCCTTTATCAATATTGAGTTGGGCGCACTTTCTTATGGCGTGGATTTCCGCTTGAAAGATACTTGGGGTTTTCCTAAGCTTTCAGAGTGTTTGGTTCCTGGCCAGAACACTCCTATACCAGTTCCTTCTATTGCTTTTGAGCCGTCTGTGTACCATTGAATAGTATTCTTGTTTATAGATACATCATCTTTAAGTTTTCATATTTTTTTTAACATCACCAGTGATTTCAAGATGCGAAGCTTGCCTTTGTTCTGGCAGAGGTATCAGTGGAAACGAGGAATTATTCTGGCAAGGATGAAGCCTCAAGTTGTTTCAAAATATCAACCATTTTTTGACAAAATCAAAATTTTTTAAAATGATGTGAATTTTCATTTGACGTGATATTTATTATTATTTAAAAAATTGTATTGGGCAATATTTTAATGAACTATAAGGGAGAATTAATTTCCAAAATTCATCCAAGAACTCGTTTAACACCGTTACTAAGTAGAGTGCAATCTAACACCATGTGCTAAAATATAATCAATATAGGGTGTTATCAGACTGTGCCTCCTCGGCACACTGTAACTATGTCTTAAGGTCTTTTTTATTCAATTATATTATTCTCTATGATGCCGCCATCACCGTCAGATATACTAGGTGTTTCAATTTTTTTTAAAATCATTTGATTGAGCTGACATTATATAATTATTATTATTAACATGCATAAATAAAAGTGGTCATGGCTATTGGTTATATTCGGACCAATAGTTTTTGAAAGTTGTAGCATTTTTTATTTCTATGAAAAGCAAGGATATGTGGATAATGAAAAAGTTAAACAAATATATGGTAACGAAACAAAAATACACAAAATAAAAAATATCATTAAACTTTCCAATAAATATATTTCTTTGAGATTTAAGCATTGGCTCATAGGTCCATTTAACATCTTATTTGAAAGTTAGGCCGAACGTTTATTTTGCCCAAAATAATATCCAAGATATAATTGAGTTTCTAGATGTTAACCCTATTCGCACATTCTTATCTTAGTTTTTCATAACAGTTTAATTATGATTTATCACCTTCTCACATTGAAAAACAGATTGTAGATTTCCAAATAAATGGAATCTGTATTATGTCCTAAAATTTATATCCGCACAATTTTAGATTCTTATTAACATCGAAGAAAGTTTTTCTGAAGATTGGGGGGTTGTTAAAATTTCATCCATAACAATTGTCATAATCTTCAGTTTGGAGGTAGTACAGTTTTTTTGTATTTGCTTGCATAACAAAGAGTTTAGCGAATTTAGAAAATTTAGAAAATATCATGGAGACTAGATAAGGAAGAAATGTACTCGTAATAATTTATTTTTATTACTTTGTGAAAAAATGGAAGGTAATATAAAAAATAATTAGCTTCTTGAGGTAATTGAGTTTGTATTTTTTTGCTCACTGACTTCGTCTCTTCTATTGTATCTTGAAGAACTAATGGTTTACGACCACTTTTTTCTGAAAATTAAGTTAATATTTTGAATGGAAAATTGAAACACCCTGTACAAAACCACATGAAAAATGTATAAACAAGAGAACATCAAAAATGTGAACAGATGTGCAGGGAAAAGCAAAAAAGAGGGGGCTAAATAGGAATGACCCACTTACCCATGCCTTTGTTCTGAAGCATCTCTAACAATTTTTTTATACTCTCATCTCTTGCCTGAAGTGTTTGTTTTTGTGTTTCTATCCGCAGCTCCAGTTCCTAGAAAAATGAATAAATCTTACTGTTTGTTCCAGAAATGACCTTACAAGCATGTCATTGGAAAAAATCTTACTCTAGGCGTCAAGATTATAGACTTAATTTCATTGTACAACGCCAACCCAAAACTAAGCAACAGTTTATAAGGAAGAAAGAAGCAAATATAGTTTGTCTCAAAGTATATCGTCTTCGCTCTTGCCAGAAATACCAATCGCAATAAATCATAAGGCCAATAGCTGCTGTAGAAGAGATCGCCAGTGGCGGACTAAAAATAATTTTAAAAAGGATCAAATTCAGAAATAACTATCTTTTTGTTCTTTATCTTACATTCTTTGTTTTTTATTTTCTCTAAACTTTTTCTTCCTAAATGAGAGATAATTAAATACTATTAAGTTAAAGAAACTATAACCCTTGCCTTGTCACTAGACTGTTGTTGTTTTTCATTTCAGGTAAAATTCTTCTAAGAAGGTCGTAAATCGTTAGATTAATTCCATCAAAAGCGAAGACGATATTACTTTGAGACAATCTATACCTCACATTTGGCGATCTAGGATATAGTTTAAAGATAAATTCCAGAACTTTAATCAAATAAAACGTTGCTCTCTGCTATCTAAAACTAATTTAATCTTCTTCAACTGTAATTAACGTCAACTGTCGGAGTTTGGATAGATAAATACCAGATCTTAGGTTATTGTTTAAAAGATATCTTTAGTGGAAATATCAATCCTTTCAGAGCGTTCTCAGTACTCACAGAAATTCTACGTTTGCAGTTCAAATTAAGCACATTTATTTGAAACTCTTGTTAACTATAACCGTCAAAAATTACTCAATGACAACATTGAAATCCAGAACCTCCGAAGATATTTTATTCAAAATAATCGTCCAACGGCTTTAATTTGTCATGGTTACTGAATTGTCAATATTTCTGTTACTTTTGTATTCAACTCAATAATTATTTTTATTGTTGAGCATCACCTAAACTTAGTGGCTGCTACACATTCAAATTTTTAAATGGTTACAATGAATTTGTATAAATTATCAACAAAATCAATATTTCTGGTAGAAATATACAAAAATAGCACGTCACTGCTACTAGAGGTGTTGAGATGTTGGCTTCAAGCAAAGTGTATGGCTAAGATTGTCTCTGTTAGAACGTTACTGTTCAAATCAGAATTTTTATTTATTAGGTATTATTTCATACATCACAGCGATTTTTGGGTAATATGGGCCACGGTTTTGTGGACTTTTTCTCCTCGTTTAACAAGTTTTTGCACTTTATTTGAACACTTTATCGCAATGACTTTATGATCCAAAAGTGGTAAGCTAAGAGCAACCTTACTATAGATTAGAAGTGTAATCCAGTGGGCACATAGCCCAAGAAATGGTTGGTGTTTCTTAGTGAACTCTCTCTTTCTGTTTTTTTGAACTATTATTCTCGACGTCTAAGCTAGTTTACATATGAAAATGACTGCATTATCCTTACTTTTATAGTATCCCTTAATATTGCTATTTCTCTAGTTAAATGTTCGTTTTCTTGAAATAGAGCCTCCATTTGCTGTTGGATTTCGATGCTTGGTCCTCTCATTCGCATTCGTAATTCTTCTTCTAATTGACGTACTAGCATTGCTTGTTTCTGTAACAATAAAACATTGAATCAATTTCGTGCACTTCACTGAAAATAGTTCCGTTTGATTTATATTTGTTATCATTATTACTAAGTTTTTAATTCCCAAGTGTGAATAAATTCAAACATTTTTGTACATTTCTTTTTGGTTCGATTGAATGCTACTTCTTAAATACTGTATTGTCAAGTAACAACTTCCTTTACATATTCTTTTTAGCATGGAAGTGAAGATAAAAACGGTTACACCTCATTTAATAGATTCAATGGGTAGCAGGATTTGCAGACTACGAGCATATCGCTTTACTGGTAAACGAGTTATCCTAAAAGATGTTCTCGCGAAATTTTAAAAGCATTAGGTAATTTTTAGCAAGCTGCTAGTTAAAACCAAGCGGTTATTTGCGGTAACAGTCAGCTATTTACTCGCTAAAATGAAGTGGTTACGATAATTATTGGTTGTAAATATCGCAGCATAACCTTAAAAGATGTTTTGTATGTGTTAAGTATTGTAAAAGTGAAAGACCCTTAGCATTACTGATTCATCAGAGGCTGTCCAATAATGGTATATATTATCAAATAGTTTTATTCCCTTGGGATATTCGTCAGCCAAAGTAATATTAAGTGGATATTCAAGAGAATCCCACTTAAGCTAAGATTTACCATTCGTATTTCCTCCGGTTCCACTATTTATATTCGCACATAAGAAACTAAAAATTCAGGACATTCAAATGTCAATTATACAGTTGATACATTCACGTTTTAAAACAAGTTTGAACTACTGCCAGTTACCCACCTCTCAACTATATGGTAAATGAAGTTATTACCGTGGTCACTGATTTGATGTTTTGGTATTTACCAATTGTGGCAAAAAATTGAATAGTTTTAACATATCATTATTTGTGAAATTTTGTTGGTGGAAGAATGAATTGATCGATGAGCTCTGGTTGTTTTTGATAAAATAAAAAATATAATTCACAATAGTGTGATGGGATTTTCGAAAATATACACTATTGATTTATAAAATCGGGCATCGACCCAGCACTCAAGTGATAATCGGCTTGTTCCATCTGACAAAATCGTTCGCGAAACTGAAGTATTTCTTGCTCTAGAACTGTACCCAAAAGAGAGAGGGATAATGCTTCTACACGTACCTTGAAGAATTGAACAAGTACATGATATATCTTCAACCGGAAGGTATCAAAGGAATGTACGTACAGTACGAATGGCGTTAAATTAATTCCTCGCAGAACATTGTAAATCCAATCAACTCCTCTACAACATAAAGCCGAAGGCCTCGCTTATGCCAGGAAGAAAGAACGTACAGCACTTACTGGTACAATGCTACCCCCTCTTCCTCTACTCCACTTGGACAAACTCCAGGTAGAAAGAGATATCCTATTATTTTAAATCACAACAGACCCTGCACTTCATAGGAGGAATAGAATTAGGAGGTGAGCCAGTACAAATGGGATCATGATAGAACGAAGTGGTCGAGCTTAATTCATTTATACATCCCCATTAGAGACAGGAGTAAGGGAAGAACAAGGAAAAATGCGCTGAGGGGGGATTTGTTGTTATTAAAAATCAAAAGTGGTGAGTCATAATGTGAAAACGGAAACTAAGAAAGTAACTGATATTAATCAAAATTACAACACAAGGTGCAAGCATACAGGCATACATACGTCAGTCTATAGTTTTTTAATAATCATTCAGTTATTACCAAATATATGAATTATCTCATTGAAAATTAACGATCAGGCTTGGTTGGGTATTTAGGGTACGATTTAAAACCAAATAAATTAATCATCTTTGAATTATTACTGTAAGCGTGAAAAGAGCTATTATAAATCAAAACTTTGGACAGCGAGACTAATTGCAAATGTTTTATATTTCATCTCTATTAACGGCAGAAAATTTACTGCAATTTACTGTGATTAGACAAAAAAAATTGTTGGGATATTTGTGGACAAGGATGAAGTTTGTGTTTATGTAAAATTCTGAAAACACTGCTGCGAGAAACAAATCGTTGTAGTTTATAGTACATTTTTGCTAATTATAATTTTATTCAAGTTCTATATCGTTTAATTACGAGATATGACAATGATAAGTGACATATTCAATGAATATAGGTTTTGAATTTTATACCAAATTCAAATTATAATAAACAACATATGAATTCCACTAAGAAACAATAAATACAATTGAAGTGAAAACAGAATTATTTCCTCATAATAATCCACACGAAAACTTAACACCGAGCCTGTCTCAAATTATTACAACGACTTAATTACTAAAGCTCGTAATAATTAACATTGACAAATCGTTCGGGAACGTTTCATACTTCGTGCACCGAAATTCTCATTCATATCTTCGTTTTTAATCTTAAGTCGTTTTCGTTTTTAATTAAAACTTCATATTGTGCCATAACCGTAATCAAGCAGAACCATCCTTCCTGCGGAAGACAACGAACACTTTTCGTTGGGAGTTACTGACCCAGATATTATCATGCGATATCGTTGCTAGTAGAGCCTTTACTGTCCTTATTGATTACGTATTGGATGGATAGGTGGATTTTTGTGGAGTGTTAGTGAAAAGATTATTGAGTTAAAATAACCATATTTGGTTAATTTCCATTACAAATCAATTTGAAAAGATAAAGAACTTGAAGTTGAAACTGAATAATTATCCCTTTTGTACAAAAATAATCGGAATCATCTCAGCAAGAGAAATCCGCAAATTGGAAAAATGAAGTGCTGTTTTATTAAAAAAATTATAGTTTGAAAAAAAAACTGAAAAAACATATAATTTTTGCGGCTTTTTCGGATGTTTTTCAGGCTTACAATTTCTTTTCAATAAAAACTTCGGAACTGTCGCCAACTGGAAGCTTTCGACACACATTTTTGGAGTTATATCATACGACACTGCCTTTTTAATTTCGGTTGTGTTCCAATTCTGTTTTTTATTCAGAAACAGTCATTTTTCAAATGAACTAATCTGACGTTTTCTATCAAGAAATAACACAATGAAATTTTAAATAAATATCAGAACCGTGGTGACAAAATTTGCTTCGATCAACGCACCTAAAAATTTAAAATTTTGTCGCTGTAAAAATCACATGTGAAATTTGTCGCTTATAATTACACGAGAGCTTTTTTTGTCGGAGTAAACTTGACATGTATCAATAAGAACTTTTTCTCCAACAATCAAAAATGTTGACATTTTTGTACTATTTTCAGGTGCAAAAGCCATCAATTCCCGAGTCAATTCCCTTAACGTACAAAAATTTGCTACATTGCTACTTAATCCTAGGATTAAAAACTCTACTTTTAATCCTAGGACTAAGAGTAATTGCATTTGAGTTCTCTAATTGAAATTTGAAGAATAAAACATTGTCTCTTACAAACTTAGTAAAACAAACTAATTGGGCAACTATATAGGTATTTATTTGTTATTTATAGTGATATTGAATGTACAATTGGAACAATTATTGCCAAAATTCAAAGCACCACTGAAATTATCACTAACAATTTTCTAACAATCCAAAAGATTTTCATTAATGTTAGAACAACTCAAAATATTCTCCGTAACTGATGAAACATTCGAGGAAATATCTGAACAGACCTTCTTTGTCAGGTTGCACTATTTTTCTGGCAGTATTCTCTTTGTTGATACGTGATTCTTCAATATATCCTTCTGCTACCGTACTCGATTTCCAGCCTCCATGTCTTTTAAGACAAGTGAGGTCACCGCCACCATCAATAAGAAGTGTAGCAGATGTTCCTCTTAGCGAATGACCAGTATACTCCTTCCAATTTTCTAACTTCAAAAATTTTGCAATTTCTTGCGGCATGGCACTAATTTTGTGAATACCAACAACCATTCTTTGACACTTCTCATTAACATACTTCAAAAATAAACGATGTTCCTGTATATTTGATGGCCGTAGTGTAACATATTTTCGAAATAAACGCAAATAATTATCGCCTATAATGGTAAACAAACGAGGTTTCTTGTTTTTCTCTCTGCAAAATTTTTACGACCAGAACTGAGTCCATATCTTCAATATCATCAATTTTCAAATAAACTAGTTCGTCACAACGCATAGCACCTCCAATTCCTAATACTAGAACAATCAAATATACATTATCAGGTGCCATATCCAGGAACCGATCCACTTCCTCATTTGTAAAAACCCCAGAGTTTATACTTTAGGTAGGTATATATCCATCACTTTGCCTTTTTAACAATGCTCGTAATTTTGAATATTTACTAATCCACACCATATTTGATATCCTGTGTGGCTCGCAATATTGAATATTGTGACCAAAGAGTGGATGGCTTGACGGTCTTCGTTAAATTTGAGAAATACACCATAAGAACACTCTCCGCATAGTTTTGCACATTTTTTTCCTTACACCAATCCATGAATCGCTGATGTGCAAGTTCATAAACTTTGCGAGATTTGGGTGGCAAAAGATTTAGATATACTGCTTCGGCACTTTCCAATATATTCACAAGTATATTTTCATCGTACTCGGGATTCATTTTGAAAGCAGTGTAAAAAATTCTACAAAAATTATATGATTAGTACGTCTACTGACGTCTACTTGACAATCAATATTTACCAACAATACCAGATATCCATGACTACCGACTTGCTATCGCTGTTATTATTAACGATTTTTGAATAAAACTAAATTTATTTTAATTTTGACTTGGTTGGAGAAAAAATAGTATATATCATACGGACTAAAAGTGCCTATTTTTACTCGCAATTTTGCATTCGCTCGGCTGCGCTGCGCTCCGCCTCGCAACTGCAAATATTGCTCGTAAAAAAATATGCACTTTTAATCCTTATAATATAATATACTATAATTTTTTCTGGCAGTTTTTTGAGTTGAATTACCTAATGGCAACAAAACTCGAATTATAAATGTCAAGTTTATTTCGACTCAAAAAAATATAAAGTGTAATTCGGTAAGACAATACAATAATGAATACCTATGTAAACCAATAAATTAAAAAATGAGATGTAAATTAGTTTGAGAAAAATTGACATAACGTCATTAAAAATTTGTTTACAATGCTGGTTGTCATGTTTTCAAAAGTTAGGTTCCCTTTTTGTCGCTGGAAAAGTTGGATCAAACTTTTTTTGCTGTTATGATGACAAAATCACGTGGCTCATGGGATTTTTTATACATTGATTAAATTGTCAAGGTAATATTGGTAGCTTTTTATCATCAGAAAAGATGCCGTAGCTAGGGTATTTTGCCAGTGATAAATTAGATTATAATTCTCCAGACGTTTTCTCAATGTTGCCATTTGTCCATAGCCACTCGAGCTCTTTTTTGCTTTCGTATCTATTGCCTGGCATCAAATCTGTCAAAAGATCGTACCTAAAACTTTCAAAAGCCAAACAATTCACGGGATGTTGTTGCCGGAGAACATCTGCCGCATTCCTTGTGGATACAGAAGCAGACATAACTTCTCTAAAAAGGAACGGAAGCTGCCAGTCTTCTGGTGTAGCAGAGAGCTCCATACTTAGATGACTTCATAAGTAATAAATTAGAGTTTGACAACAAAATATTTAACACACCGCAAGCTGACCTGAGTATCGTCTCCCAATCTAGTGTAACATTGGATTTGGAGAATACTAATATGATAACGGACAACACAAATAATAACACGTCCCCAACTTCAAGATCACATCACCTGGTTCTTGTTCAAAATGGTTCTAATTGCACATTTAGTATAAATATTGAAAATAAATAAAATTGAAATAAACAGTAGTTAATAGCGTCCGAATAGTACATTGTTTAGCGAGAAGGAAAAGCCAGGTTATATCGTGAATATATCCCAACCCCGTTTAACTTGGAACATATTTAATTGTTAAGTGAACGCTCTACTCCTTGGAAAAGTAATTTTTATGGAGTTATAATAGTATCTATTGACAACACGCTTTACCCAAATATGTTATAGGAAACTGTAATCAAGCAAATAACCCCATTATTGTTCTTTCGTATTTTACAAAATTCATTTTAATAAATAAATACTGATTAAGGTTTCACAATAAACGATCAACATCAAAGTTAATGCTTTTCCTCAACAACCACCATTAAAAAATATTTTCACAAAGCTTAAAACTGCCTCGTAAAACGATGTCACGATCAATATACGTGAGGTTCGACGACCCTTTGCCCTAATTTCAGTCCAACGAAGTGTTTGCATTCCCTATTCCTCCGAGGGAAGGTTTTTTCTTATTGTTTGTAGGTGTACGATTTGAAGTGTTCTCAGCTGGTTATTTCAACAGTGCGGTTTTTACTTACTTCGTGGTTATACAGTAAAATTTTATATAAAAAATAAATTTACTTATAAACACCTTAATGGAGGAACTAAATTGTCTACTTGAATCTTTAAAATGATTATAATTGGTCTGTTTAAAATGTCATTTATTCCTGTCAAATAATTAGTTTCAAAATTAGTTTTAGAAAGTCATTTGCTACAACATTATCCCTATGTTAGGACATACATTCCTTAGTTCCTCTTCAAACCATTTCTCAAATATATATCCGTCTATTTTCATGGTAATCTTCAGGATATTTTTTAGTCATAAAAATTAATGTCAGTACCTTAAACAAAGCCATCTTAGCTTCTTGCAAGGACTAAAGCCAACTTTGTTCCTATTCCGGCCCTTTTTAACCCCTTGGTACGTCAAAAGCCTCTCGTGGATTTTTTATTTTTGTAACTTGTTCTACTCATTGGTAGTTTCAGTATAAACCCACTATTTGTTCATATGAATGATATCAATGATATTAATTCCTCAATTTATTTATTAATCGGAGAAATAGCTATTTAAGAGATCATTTCTTTTTTTTATGATAATACTGAACTCCATCATAGTTTGTCTTCAATATGTCAAAATATTTACCGAAAAGTGATTACAGACCAGTAATATTGTATTTTGAGTTAAAAATGAAGACCATCTTGGGAAAAAGTTCACCTAAGGAAGATACTCAGAAAAAGTCGGTACGAATGTGCATGTACCCTTATTTTAGGTTGACGGTAAGAAAATCAAACAAATTATTGTTAAAGGATGAATGTCTAGCAAATTTATTCTTTATTTGGTTGTGGAAAGGAAGGTAGTATACTAAACAACAGTTTTGATGTTCTCCTGATAAAACTTGTTGCATGATAACAATTTTCCTCGTTATTATATTTAAAATTTCCTTGTATTCTTCGTTTATAACATAACGCTTACTTTATAAATAGCTCAATGTCCTAGGAGGTGTTTATGAGAACATAATATTATTCTACCATCTGGTTGAACCAGTCAATACTCTCTATATTGCTACTACCTGACGGTTCTTAGTTCTTGTATATATTCAATCATAAAAGTAGAAATCCGTTACACAGAAGAGAAATAATATACTGTTTTATTCCTGAGAGAGTTTACATGATAGTCACAAAAAATCGATCAGTTCTTAATGCAGTTTACATGTAAGAAGCTGACATCCGATATCGAATAACGGATGACCGGAGCAAAATCCAATTTTCATTATATGGGTCGCTATTTATGTTTGGTGAATAGAGAAAATAAAATAGGTTATTAAATCGATCCCGGGAATTGTTAATTTTTTCAAATAATTCCCATAGAGATCGAAACACTTCCGAACCAATTTTTAAAGCAGTCTTCACTGCAATTAAAGCACTTCTTCCATTGACATAGAAAAAACAATAGGTGCATCTTACAGATGGAACTGAGAATCATATACCCTTAAATGGTTTCAAATTAAACACACTTTAGCAAATAAATTATCCTCTACAAACTCTGCCATTAAATCTGTTCCCGGAAAGCTATCTTAAATCTTTGACATCGGAAATTTTCCAAAATCCTCAAGTTATTCAAAATTCCCGCCATCCATCGAATCTCTTATATAGTTGAGACACAGGTCGCAGCACGGCGCCACTTGCATTAGGGTACAGCCGATTATTCGACACTTGCCTATCTATTCCAGAGTATATAGTAGCTATTTATACAACTAGTTGCAAAATGAACGTATTGAACGTAATGAAATTTTTTTTTCATTTTCGTCAACTGAATTACAAAAAATCTTGTATATAAACACGATGCAAAAAACACGGCGT
>CAJUYI010006804.1:0-13107 GCA_910591695.1 Galerucella pusilla
AAGCACACATTTTCGTTATACACTCAAAGTAACTTCCGTATTTCCGGATTTATTGACACCGTATTTAGTAACACCACTGCTCGATTCGTACAGATGTCGTAATTCCAGTCAGGAAGTGACGTGGCTGGTGTTTTATTGCCTGGTAGCCGTAGTCATTAGCGGGGAAGCTGTTCCGAATCCGAAATCTCGGGAATTGTTATTCAATTGCATTCGATTCTATATTTTCTCTTTTCTTGCTTTGTTGGTTGAAAGAAATTCCATATATTGCGTGTGATTGATTCGAGAAATTGTTTTCACAGTTCCGTGCAAGTTGTTAGGGGAGGAAAAATCAATTTTAGTCGTAAACCAAAAGAAAATTTATTTCATTTTTATGTTTTACCCTTTGAAAGCATCATTTCAATAGATTATTTGATTTTGAAGCTCAGGTAGTACTTTCAGCTGCGTAACGTCAAGGAATATATAAAATTTAATAATCAGGAAATGTGTGCTGTTATATATGTATGTATATTTGGGTGACATTTACTGAAAGACTTCATATAGTCATTTTTTCTGGAAAAATCTTCCGATATCCAAAGGTATCAGTTTAGGTAAGTGTCCCTCTTCTGTGCAAGTCTAGAATTCTGGGACCCAATTATTGAAAGCCGGGGAGTAGAACAACCGAGAGAAAGGAGGCGGGGCTCTATCAAGAGTCAATAAAGGGTATCCTTGAAAGTCATTCTATCGAACAATAATATGGATGACTACCTGATGCTCCTTATAGGTAAATTGGAGGGATCAGTCCGGGAGGGAACAAGCAATAATTTGACAGTTTATAATTAACATTTTTGTAGTTTGACATTCAACACTTTTCCGTTTTGTTGTCAAATAAATGTCTTTGATTTATTATTACACCCTGTATAATTATGACTTCGACCGCTGGAAATTATCTTCTACGGGCTTTCCAACGACAAGTAGGGGGTTACCAATTAAATTTTTATATGTGGGGTATGTGAGGTATAGGGTGTTGATGGAGGTGCGTTCTATCTCATGTAATTCCAGTTCCATTTCTCCACCCTAGCAATGGTTTAGAAATTTTTTTGATATCTCTTTCCTTTCACAAGGTACAGCCTATTCTAAGTTTAAAAATTGACACCCTGTATATGCCATATAATAAGTACCAAGTGTTAAAAGTCACTTTTCATAACTTCCGTGCATTCTGTCTAATTCATTGAAAGAATAACATAAAACACTAAAAATTGAGAAAAACTATAAAATTCACTCAAATGAGGCTCACTAATAAATTTCGTCTCGCCATTTTGTATAAACCCGTCCAAACCTGCAAACACATTCGCGATGTAGGAGAGAAAAACAAACACTGCAAAACGTTTGCCGAATGGTCAGGATTTGCGAACATGTTTGGATAGCGTTCTGATTGCCGTTCGGTTCGTGGTTCTGCTTGTTGTTCGGCGTAATGTTCAGGTCTATATGAAGCTTAAGGTCAATCAAGGCACACTTTAACGGGAATGCTACTTGTGTTGTGATCACTCTCTCGTTGTGCAGATTGTGGAAATATATTTTCCGAACATACTTTCCACCTTTTTTATAAAATAGAACCGATTTGAGGAGCTACATGGAACGTGTACGCTTTTGTTCAATGGTCTTTAATTATCTCCAAATTACACATTTTTAATTAACGAGCCATGGGACGTTGATTGACGAAAATTTAAAATCAATACCATATTGTTTCAGGTCGCATAAACAGGTAATAATAATTGCATATTAATTCATGCAAACTATATATCGATTTTTCAAATAGCAAGAGAAAGTTTAATTAAATTTTTCAACATACCGATTGGGAAATCTGCTTTGGAACCTAGGTACGAATTACACAAGTACGACAAGGATATATGAAAGAGAGAGGAAGAATAATCGTGCACAATCATCACTTTGTTTCACCTTAGGGGGCGTTAGCTTATTCCCGAGAGTGCCCGACTGCTCATTGCCCTCCTATTTTAACTAGTTGGTGGTGGTAAATGGTAATTCAGTATGCTCCCAAGACGTAAGGAGTGAGGACGTTAAAGAAATATAAAAATACAATAGTTATTACGTAACCTGTAAATCTTAAAATTCATTTTTGTCAACATGATATCATTTTAGACCAAGTTGACAATTTCTAACTACAATAGGATATTATTTTAGCCATTGTAACTTGAAAATAAAACAGCATTTCTTGAGAGAACCACAATTAATAAACTAAAAATCCCTTCCATTAATAAATTAAATTGAAAAGATAAAATAAGGTACCTACACCTATTCTAAACGTAAAATATAAACTTCCTGAAAAAATAAAAATAAAAATTTATTCTAAAGGTAAACATAATTTTAATGAATTAAGTGCTCAAATAAACCACCTTGCTGTGCCAGACAATAGCCAAATCTGTGATAAAGATTTGATCTCATATCTCTAAGATTATTTGGCGTAATGCTGGCACAAACGTTCTGTATTTTCACCCTCAATTCATTTAAATTATTAGCTCTTTCAAATGCATGCTGGTAAATGGTACTTTTTAAAAATCTCCAAAGAAAAAAATCATTTGGAGCTAGTTCAGGTGATCTTGGAGGCCATTTAATTGTACCATTAGTAGGTACTAATAATTTTTTCGCGGAATGTAAAATTTAAAAAATCCATTACTATCCTTGAATTATGGGCTGGACAACCATCTTGTTGGAACCAAATTCTGTTGAGATCAACATCGGGTATAAGGAGAACTGCAGGAATTACTTGATTTTGTAATAAGTCTAAATATTTGGCGGAATTTAAGTTCCCCTCAATGAAAAAGGGACCTATAATGTGGTCACCTAGAATACCCGTCCAAACATTTAGCTTCTGCGGATACTGCGTTCGGATTGGAATGGTTAGATGTTTATTTTCCCGAGACCAATATCTTGTGACGGATGGATTGTGTTTTTGATGTAGTGAAAAAGTTGATTCATCCGTAAATAAAATATTTTTTAAAAAGTTTTCGTCAGCATTTTGACGTTCCATCATCTCCTCACAGAAATCCATTCGTCTGATATTGTCCTCGGGAAATATTTCCTGCGTTGTCTGAACCTTGTAACAATGGTACCCGTTCCGTTTTAAAATATTCTGTACAGTTCTCTTATCCATGTCGACCTCTTCAGCAATTTGTCTTGAAGAAGATGGTTGTCCTGTTTCAACTGCTAAACAAACATTCAATTCTCTAGTCTGCCTTTCATCGTTAATTGGGCGTTCGATTGGATCTTCCGAAGCTTGGCATTTTCTACAGTACGAAACACATCCATATTTCTCGAAATTACTAATTATTTTCACAATTGTTGACTTTGAAGGAATTGGGCGATTTTCAAATGCCACAATAAACAAATTAACGATTTCATTAGCCGAATGACCTCCAAAATACCATCTTACAATTTGCACTTTTTCGCAGGTTAAGTATGTTAATGAAGGCATAATTGTAAATGTTTTATTTTCAAATACAATGGCATGCGCTTCCAACGTGATCAACGTTTGTAGCGAAAAGACCTAGTAATAGCAGTTTAAATGTGAATTCTATCTGTAAAACACAGTGTTGCCAAGTGAAAGTGTTTTGTTTTAGCTATTGTGCATAACTTCGAAAAAAAGTCAACGAAAACGAGAGAAAAATATCATTTGTACAAATTAATCTGCGCTTCTGGCAATAGCGGTTGAAATAGTAGGGCAATGAGCATTCGTTCACTATCGGAAATAGAACCACACCCAACTGGAATTAAATACACGCGTCGATGACCATTCGATGACCGCGTATAATTATCTTTCTCTCTCATTCAGCTGTTTCTCTGTCGTACTTGTGTAAGGTGTAAGGTTCCGAAGCAACTTACGCACACTGTACCTATATGAACAATGTTGAAAATATTATTTTGAAATAATCTATTTTTACTTTGATGGAAGCATGCATCGACTATCGCGTATCGCTAATATATTAAAATATTCAAGTGGAGTGAATAACAACAGGCATTTTCCAAACTAGTGCGGAAAGTGATACTTTATTCCAGTTGTCCGAACGGACAGGGTATGTGGTAATGTATGTATGTATGTGTGTATTTTGGGGTGACATTCACTGAGACTTAAAATATTTATTGTGCCCCGTTACTTCTACTTAGTTTCCGAGGAGGGTCTCAGAAACTAGTAGTTCCCTTAGTCCTATTTCCCGGAGGAATTTTATGATGTCTGCAGGCTTCAACTTGGGCAAATGTTCCTCTTCTATCCAGTAATCTCCTAGGTGCTGTGCTCTAGGATTCTGGAGTGCTGTGCAGCTGGATGTGGATGGAGGTTTCTTCTTTCATTCCACAAAATCTGCATTCTTCTTCCTCCACTATTTTGAGCTTTTTCAGATGCCCATTCAGGCGACAATGTCCCGTTAGGATCACTGTTAAAACTCTTAGCGCAGTTTTACTTTGACTTATGCATTCTTTTGATCTCAGCAGGTTGTAGTCACCCAGAAGAGTCTTTGATTGTATAAGCATTACTAGATCTTTTCAATGGTCAGATCTTCTCTTTTTCTCGGCTTTACTTATTTGTTCCAATATTACATCGGGGATGATTCCACAAAAGGGTCCAGGCCCCCAGAAAGGTATTTCAGTCCCCCTCTTTGCTAGTTCATCTGCTATTTCATTTCCTTCTATTCCATTGTGTCCTGAAATCCATAGTAAAGTGACTATGTTGTTCTCGCCTAGTTTATTGAGTTTGTCTAGGCATTCCCACACCATTTTGGAACTGATTACACAAGAGCACAGTGCCTTAATGGCTGCTTGACTATCCGACATTATGATAATCAGGGTATGTGGTAATGTAGAGGCGTTAAGAAAAGTAGAGCTTTCTAAACACATATGGGTGCAGAAGTATACTCTCGAAAATAATATATGTTATTATACTGCTTTGAACAAGTTTTTCAAAATGTAAATATAGCAATTATGCAATATTATTATAGCTTTTTTGGGGTTAGACGTCCATCAATGTGAAATTTTGTATTAAAATTCCAATAATGTCACCAATTCATAACGGTAGAATAAAAGGTGTGAAACAGTGCAGCTAGTGTTAGCTTTGATTTTAAAGCCGTAATCCGTATCGTTAACTAGATTGGAGAGTGCCAAACAAAACCAAAGAGGACTCATGGAGTCACCTTAGAAATTCCATCGCTTTCGAGGTATGAGCCAAGGGTCGCCAGTGCTTCATCAATTATTCAAAAAAATTAGCGAGAGTGGAGTTAACTATGTGAATTTGCAAATCTGTAACAAACCAGAAATGTGGAGCGCTATCATATGCTTTCCTGTGAAGGTACGTTTTCCTCCACATTCGCCAGTAGCCGCGAAAAAGTAGCGACGACTATTCGCCAAGACACCTATTCATGTATTTAAACGGGAGTGTTTTCCTACTCGCTACTGAGTAGCTGCTACCATAGAGTAATAAGTAAGAGAGATGTTAAACGTGTAGAGTTTTGTGGCACAAAGTTACCACTAGCGCCTACCTTGGCTAACGGTATGAACTAGTATTCAAGACAAGCGCTTTTTGAATTTGCAAGCTTTCAGCATACGCGTAATGTTGTACAATATTTGTAATTGAATGATTTTGCACTTCAATATTTGTTTTTTAGTCCTTTAAGTCAAGTCTTCAAAGACTAAGAAATAACATTATTGTGCTAAGTCATTCAGCTGCAAATATTGTATTAGCATATAATATTATAGGGAATTGCGGTAGGAGAATAAAAAACCCTTTGCAAGTGATAAAATATTATTCATTCAACATCTTCCATACAATAAAATAGCCAAAATAACATACAAAAACAGTCAATACCTAAATCTGAATAAGCATGGAAATTGAACTAAGCTTAGAAAGGAAGTGCAAATTTAGTCAATCCAAATGAGTCAGTAAAATTATTTTTAAAGAAGTGATCTTTACGCAAATAACACCTTTTATTTTCAATAAGTAAGGTTCATTGTTTCAAACCATTTATGAATTTGTTCAATATCTAGATCTGGAAACTTATAGCTTCTTAAATTTATAATTTTTTAGTTATTCAATTGACGTACTCCTTTAAACAATTTGGCATCTTGAAGCACACACCAATATTACAGAGCAAGCACACAAATACAGTGTTCAAAATATTAAAGAACTTTTTTCACATGAGAACCTACTAGGTACCTACAATTACATCCTAAATTACATTGATATAATATACAATAGTACATACATATTATTTTGGTTTGGGTCACAAATTGTTGGTAATCCTTCGTTCTTGTCTGTAAAAAAAACGATAAAATGAAAAATAATGTTATCATTATTTCACGAAAACCCAACCTCAAACGTTTAGGGTAAAACATTTTTTCAACTTACCCATGATAAGTGATGATAAATGCTGTGATAATAGTAGATACCAATGATAAAGATAATTAATTTATTTGCAGATAGAGCAATGAGTAGATTAAATAAAAATATATTCAAAAATGAAAACGACTAACCTCAAATTAAAATAATACTGAAAAGGAAGTTTTGTGTAGAGGGAGACGGGGTGTGATAGTTCAGTTAGTTGCTGTGAAGCGCCATGCGCAGCTGGCTGCGCACACATTCTATTCCATTTCTTTCCATATGATTCAAAACCTGTTGTATTCGGATAAATTCTTTCAATTCCGATTTATCATCAACCAAATGTTTATCAATTCTTCTTCCAGACTCTAGTGCTAATTGTAGAAGCAAATTTTCATTCAGATCCTGATAATGTAGAAGCAATAAAATCACTCTTTGTTCAGAAATATTCATTTTATTATCATAGGTGGAGCAGAGAGATAATAATTATTAATATAAAAGCGACTTTATGTTCCGGTCGGAGGAAATCGTACCTTTATCTACCAAAGCCGTGTAGATGCTGCGCTGTTCCTTTTGAGCCTGTTTTAGTATTATAGAGTCGATGATGAGTTGTTCTTTGCCGCCTTAGTGATCTCGTCTGCACCCTTTCTGTTCTTCTGAAAGTATGTTGTTTTGGTTCACATTTCTGGAAATACGGTTATCAATGAAGGACGTTAATATGTTATATATATAGTAAGAAGACAGGTTTTGGCAGATCTATACAGCGTAGGATCGTGAGTTTGATGTTTTGTAAAGTAAGTGGGTTGAACCCAGTGTCAAAAATAGTAGTGTATCTTCTAGATGTTCCAGTATAATATGTGAAAATGATGTTGCCATTGTTTCATGCAGCAGACTGTCAAACTTTTTATACCAGAAGTTTTAGACGTGGTCAACTCCTTGTAAACTCCTATTCATGGAGCTTATAGCTTTGATTACCTCGTTTTTTGTCAAGTTCATGAGAGGAATTGGTTCAATGTTCATTATTATTATTATTAAGGATGAAACGTATACTTTTCGGTTGGAGATTGATTTAACTTTTTTTTTTCATTTTGCATCCTGCTTTCGCCCAACATGAAACTGAAATAGTTATCAAGAAAGCCTTTTATTTCTCGTATAACTTTTAAAAATACTGCACAAAGTAAATTTTCCTCGTTTCTGAGACGAGATATTTCATAGAATTCTAGCCCTTGGAGGGGCGTCGCACTCATCAGGTTGCTGTTGGGATGATAACCGCTCGAATAAAAATTGAGTTATGAGATGAAGTCTTCTGTTGACAATTCCCAGTGGAAATAAGTTGTTTGTGCTAACTTCGCCAGTCTATTACCCGTTGCCAAGGCAACGACATTTGTCAATATCAATAAGTGCTCTCCGAGGGTCGCATACATTATAGGATTATGGAAACCACTCAGAAAGAGAGATAGACAAGTCAAAACGAAGAAGAAAAGCTTTATTTTTAAATCCTTATTGAATAATTAAATTCGCTGCAATCCTAACTTTGTTGATTAAAATAAAATCGGAAGGAAGTTGGAGTTAGAGATGCTGTCGACTCTAGATTTTTTAGCATTACATCGTCAACTACTTTATTTTAAGACAAATAAGCAGCAAACGCAAAAATTTATAATAGATTCTTTCATCCATTTGGATTAGATTACAAAAGTGTCTTTATCGTAATGTATGTATAGAGTGGTTTCAACAAATTGAATCCCCTTCGCTGTACTGAAAGATAACTTTGTATAATTTCGTCGAAAAGTTTCAAAGTAAACTTGGAGAAGTCCCTCCGAAATTCTAGCAAGTTGAATAGATGGCTTGGAGCTGTGGGCCTGTCTGTCTATTTATACATGTATTTAAGTCTCTCCCAACTGTCGCAATATGATTTATGTTTTACTCAGACGCTCGGAAGTGTTCTCATTTTAATGAAGCTACTTATTGCGTATTACCTATTAGAATGGTACGAATTACAGAAAATCATAGGCGTGCTCAAGGTAACATTTATGTGAAAACACTTCCCAAATTTAACTTTCTATAATTTATTATATTACTGGGAATATAAATGGCTTAGAAATTTACTACCAAGGTGCTAGTCAAGGCAAGGTAATCTTAGCGAGACCAAAAATAATGAACCCTTCTCCGAGTAATATATACCAGTTGTGCCATCCCGGAGGATTCATCCCGATTAGTAAGCATTTTAAGGTTTCTGAGGGACAAAGGCATTTTTAATTCAAAAGCTTTTGGTGATTATTATTATTTATCCTGTGACACAAATAATATGAATTATAAGAGTCGAAATAGCAGACAAGCTATCAAAAAGACACTAATATAATATTAGTATTTTTGAGAGAAGAGAAGAAGGAGAGATAATCCTCTCGAAGTTCACAATAGGCATTCAAGAGAAAGTATTACAATGGCCAAACACATTTGTAGTAACGATAGGTTGAAATGGGCCATGAACACCTTTTCACCTTTCAAGGCACCAGGAGCAGATGGAATTTTCCCAGCATTGCTCCAGAAAGGACAAGACGAAATTCTACCGTATCTGATTAGAATTAGTCGAAGCAGCTTAGAACTGGGTTATATACCTGAAGCATGTAGAAGGGCAATAGTAACCTTCATTCCAAAAACTGGAAAAGGGACACAACAAACCCCAAATCCTTTAGACCAATTAGTCTAACATCGTTTGTACTCAAAACGATGGAAAAGGCTATTGATAACCATATTAAAACGGAAATCCTAGAGAGACTACCTGCCCAAAAAAACTAATTTTCTCACCACCTGGAGGTAGAGTAAGTAAGCGGAGGGTCTTTTTTAATGTGGTATCCCAAGAGGCCTAATCCACATGCAATCCAATATCCTGATATTTTGCGTATTATTCTACGTTTCGTTGTTCATGATGAACCAGGTGTTGCGAATTCATTGTCTCCAGTACCAATCGAAACGTCTCAGACCGGAATTTCATTTTCATCATCCGAGATGAGAGTATCAGTTTCGGCTCAATCCTCTTCGTTCTCGATTTGATCATAAGTTTGCTCAATAACAGTCTTAGTTTCTTCTTTATCATCGCTATCTAGTGATGGAACTTGCGAGTTACCACAGCATTTCTGGATCCACAAGCTTTCTGACATCCTTTTTTGCATTAGTGGTTAAGATTAAAGTATGTATCATTCTTTTATAACACTTTATACATTTTGTCTGTCTGGTCATATAGCACGAAAAGTAGATGTTGGTTCTTAGCAAATCCTTTCTTGCATTTGCAAGCGATCAGTTTTAGCAAGCTTTCTGGAGCTAGAGGTTCGAGTGTGATGACAGGAATTTGCCCATTCTTCTTTTTTTCTTCACCCCATTTCCCTGCATTTTGTTAATTTCCATATACCACTGCTAAACTTTACAAATAAGACAGTTTACTGCATCAGAAGCCACGTCTTTATAAATGTAAACGACACTGGGAAACGATAGTCGTATACTGATGACAGATCAAATATATTCACGGACAGCTATTGAGCTCTCACCAGCAGATATTTCGTAGACGAGAGAGAAGGGGGTTCGACACAAAGAGGACGCATTACCTTATACCATGAAAAACTGTATTAATAATCAATTTTGTGGAATTTAATAAGTTTGAAGCCGATACTTGTAATTTCCTTCGATTTAGTATTTTTGAACCATCTCCCTATATATACATTTCAATCTCCAAAGACCGAAAATTCCTCAATTTTAAAGAAAACAAGCGACAGTAGAGCGCGTAAAACTGTAGGCTAAACATCGTTTTTAATCTGCAAAGTACAAAAAGGAGCTTGGCACATTAGAGTGTTTTGGGGAAGGGCGTTATACTTTCATGACGTTTGTCCTCGCTTTCCCCTACCTAAGGGATTCGAAGCGAGATTATCGAGAAAAAGGTCTAAAGGAAGAAAACTTTTTTTTTCTTAGTTATTTTCAAAGCCGAGAACAATCATCAATCTTGCCGGTTGACGTTATTTAGAAAATTGAAAAACGGCTTAAAAGAAAAACACAACTAATGAGGCTATTGAAAATCAATGTTAAGTTGAGGAAGTATCACGAACAATAATTATCTAGCCGATGAACACAGTTCGGTTGATTGAGAAATTGTTAAAGCCGACCGAGCAACGCTATCTCTATCAATTGCCTCGAATGTAGATAGCAAACCATTAGGCAATCTAGATCACGTGACATAATATGGCGTTCAGGCGGTCTATTATCGAACAGTGCCATTTTTTGTGACATGCGAGTTTGTTGTTTTGTCAATTAAATGTATAGCTCTTAGAATGTTCTAGGGTATAGCTCGTACAGTATAAAAACAGTTTCACATGACGTCTGTAACAACTGAACTAGTAAATTTCGAATGAAGTTTATCAAATATTCTTCTTTTTATTTGGTTATTATAAGTTAGTTTTAGCATTGTCTAACGATCGTTTTAGTTTGCAAACAAACCTTAAATCTTGATGGCGCTTTACGGCTAGTGAAACATTATTGTGCTGCTACAGGATAAAAGTTATTCAATCAACAAAAGTATTAATGAGGGCCATTAACAATCGAAATAATTTAACGCAGAGCGAGTGCGTTGATGTTCGAGATTGTTAATTGCCCTTTTAATACTCGTGTAAGTTACAAAGCTTTTCCGTCGACTGTATAAGTTGTATTCGTTTTTCTCAATATTTAAAAACTAAAAATATTTATTTGTTTCATAGCTTAGCTCTGTCAAAAATAAATAATGATATGAAAATGAATGTTTGGTTGCCTACACCACAGGTAACTGTCAATATAAATATAATGTAGAAAAATCGTTCATAAATGTAAATCATGCATTGATAGGTCTCTTTAATGTATGGTTTTGATAACGTTAAAAGCATATGTTAATACACGGTCGACGAAAAAAAAATATGAAGTTGAGTTGAAGGTAGCACTAGTCCATTGTTATAGTACATTCAATAGCCTTCTTGGTGTGCGTCTTCGTTTGTGACGTATATCAGGGTTTTGGGTATGTCCTTTATTTTATTTTCTTATTTTGACATATAGTTTACCTTGAATTGGATAAATAAAGCCATCAAGATCGTATTCAGCCAAATTCGAAAAGGCTATGAAATGAATAATCACCAGCTTCTTTTTCTTAATGTAAATACTTAAGAACATTCAAAATGCTGATGTTTTTCTGTGTATCTAGGCATATTTTTGTATCATTTAAATAAATATAACAATAAGATTAATATCAACTTTTCATAAATGATAATTGACCGTAAACAACAAAGTACAGACCTGACGAAAACTGTCAGTGGGACAGTAGAAAATGTCGTAAGACACATTGCCAATACCAAAAGTACGTCTGCATACTATTTTAAATGATCTAATTTCTCCTGATTGACAAGTCGCTCTTGCGCGTATTCTAAACATCAATTGAGTCAAAGATTAGGATTAACCTTTGTAATACATTTAAACGGTTCATTATTGTGATATTTTGATTAGGATTAATCACAGACCTGCCTTTAGAAGGACATTAACAATCGATGACGCACACCAAGAAGGGTATTGTATTAACTCTATCACTTTCTTTAACCTGATGAATTCGTTTTAATAGTACATATATTAAGTGTCAAGAACGGTAAGGTCAACAGCAATATTTTGCTAGAGACCGGTATTACATTTAACTTTCGAAATGCTTATACCATTTTTTGCGCGATCGTATTCAAATAAGCTTCGACTAAAATAATTTCAATTTCCTCGGAATGAACGAAATGTCAAAAGTGACATTTATACTTCTCGATCAGTTTAATAGTATATTAAGTATCAAGAACGGTAAGTAATTTACTTACCGTTCAGACGTCGGTAAGTAAACTACGTCCTAGCCCTACATACATTTAAGTGGTCCTAAATAATATATTACTTCATTCATTACACAAAAGAAACAAAAAAAATAATTATATTGATATTTTTTAATGAACAGAATCGAAGAGAACAATATAAAAAGTAATAAATAGCATGAAAACAATTTCACCAAAATGCAAATTATATTTTAAACTGATCGAGAAGTATAAATGTCACTTTTGACATTTCGTTCATTTCGAAGAAATTTGAATTATTTTATTCGAAATTCGAATATTTCAATACGATCGCGCAAAAAATGGTATAAGCATTTCGAACGTTAAGGGTAATACCGGTCTCTAGCAAAATTGGAGGCTTCGCTACGCTCTGCCTCCAAACATTGCCGTCGACCGGTAAACAACCCTTACCGTTCTTGATACTTAATATAAGTACTATAAAATCCTTCGAAAGCAACGAAATGTTTAAAATAGAATTTGCATTTTGGTGAAATTGTTTTTATGCTATTTATCATTTTTTATATTGTTCTGTTTGGTTCTGTTCATAAAAAAAATCTTATTTTTTGGTTCCTTTTGTGTAATGAATGGAGTAATACATTATTTAGGAACACTTAAATGTATGTGTAGGGCTAAGACGTCGGTAAGTAATTCACTTACCGACGTCTGAACGGTAAGTAAATAACTCACCGACGTGTTAGACGTAGAAACCAGTAAACACAACCTACCGTCCTGACAACCGATGCTGTAAATAAACAAAAAAGATCGATCGCCAAAAAGGAACTTTTGTCAACATATAAAGGTTTACTGAGACTGCGTTGTTTGAATTCAATATTTAAGCATCCAACAATTCATATTTCTTTTGAAATTGATTGAAAAATGTTTCTT
>CAJUYI010006805.1:0-13103 GCA_910591695.1 Galerucella pusilla
TGCTATCGGAGAGGTTTTTTTTATTTTTTAGCTAGAAATTAAATATATTCAACGCATCTAGAGTAGCATCCTAGAAATGCAATTGAGTGTGTATGTTTACGAGTACAGACCACTAAAAAATGTGATTACAGGGCAGTACTTGGGATATACTCATTCAATAGGTTTCGAATATTTAGGACACCCTTTATAAGGATATGTATTTGGAAACTATGCACTTCTTCATTCGGAAAAACAAGAGTGAAATACGAGAAATAAATTTATACTTCAAAAAACGGAGAGATTTTTTTATATTTAAGAAAAATAAAGCCCCTTTGGTTATTAGCGCTACCAATTGAACAATAAATATTTAAATATTAAGTACTACTACAGTAATAGTATATTACATAACGTGTGTGGTAAGAAGCATTTTACGCACGAATGGAAAAGTTAATGTAATTCCGTGAGTGCGTAAAATGCTTTACAACACGAGTTACGTACTATACTTTACGTACAACCTACTTGTACTTGTATTTATAAGAAGCATAAGAAATAACAGTTACATAATTATAGGTGCTTGGTAAACTCCATCTCCATTACTTTATTACCAAATGAAAGAAGCACATTAAAGAACTAACTTTTAATCATCATTAATATACAGGGTGTCCCAAATAAGAGTGACTGATTTTAAACAGAAATGCCCAGCTTATTAATATTACTAATGTTGGTCAAATTCAAAGGGGAAAATATGTATTTTTTTCAATGGAACACCCTATAATTTTAAATCTCATTCGAAAGAGTAATCATTCTCCTTTCCAAAAATGTATAGTTTTCTATCTTTTGTTTCATTAACAACAAAGATATTCGACGTTTCATGTAGTAGTACATTTTTAATTAGTAGTTTCATATGAACGTATTTTGATGCCTAAAATCAACTCATGCTGTGACCGTTTGACGCATAACAACAAATTCATTAAAAGAAATTGGTTTTTGAGATCCCTATATTCTACAATTATGTTTGTTACACATTAATGTGAAACGTTGCTTCATCAGACATAATTCATAATGAATTGGGTTCGTTTCTTAATAAGTCAAGTTAAGTCTCACATACCATTACTCGTTTTTCATAATCTGACTCGTACTATTTTTGATAAGTCTGAATTTTGTATGGAGTTAGTCTTAAAATTTTTAGACATCTTTGAACGTCACTCTTGCTAAGCTCTAAAGTTTCAACAATTTTTTTAATTGAAAATTTATGATCGTTATCATGTGGCCCTTCATTAATTGACATCAACTTGTTTAAAAGACCATCATTATTTCTTGTTTTATTTAAGTGTGCAATACAACCAGTTTCGATAAATTGTACATACAATTTTTTAATTATATTCACTGACGGTGGATTTTTCATAAATTTCCTTGTGGATATCCTCCTTATTATTGATTATTGATTTCGTTTCTGCATAAATTATTGCAGTTTGAGCTTTTTCACTCACTGTATAGATCCTTCCGAAACCGACTTATATGACTTAACAAAATTACTATTGTCAAAATTGCTGATTTTGTTGTTATGCGTCAAATGGTCACAGCATGAGTTGATTTTAGGCATCAAAATACGTTCATATAAAATTACTAATTAAAAATGTACTAGGTACTACATGAAAGTTCGAATATCTTTGTTGTTAATGAAACAAAAGATAGAAAACTATACATTTTTGGAAAGGAGAATCATTGCTCTTTCGAATGAGATCTAAAAGTATAGGATGTTTCATTTAAAATAATACATATTCCTCCCTTTGAATGTGACCAACATTAGTGAAGCACCCTGTGTTGATGAGATGAGACGCCAGCCAAGCCTAAAAAAATATCCTTGATAAACTAGTGAAACTAGTGAAAACCCCATCTCTTTGAAGCAATTTTTAAGCTGGGCATTTATGTTTAAAATCAGTCACTCTTATTGTTGATAATCAAAAGTACATTTTTCAAGTATAATAAATACACACTTTTAGCCCTTTGGGCTTTTCATAGTTAAACATGGCCATATCGAACAGTGGCGGATCTAAAATTTTATTTTGGGGGGGCTGAACGGGGGGAAATTTTGTGAAAGGACATTTAATGAAGCGACCAAAACAGTAGCTTAACGTTGTTTTATGGAGTGAAAACGTGTGTTTCATATCAAAGGTTTTCAGGATGTTTTGTTTACTAATTTACTAATGAAATACATTAAAGTTAATAAAAGGCAAATTTTAGAGGTGTTTTGGGGGGGGGCTTCAGCCCGAAACCCCCCCCCCCCGTTAATCCGCCACTGCTATCGAATGTTTTCAAATAGTAAATTCTGAATAAAATGACGATGTCTATTGACAGTTGCTAAGATATTGCTAGGGAAGCCGTGCGATTTACTTTACAGCTGCGCGTTTTTTTTTACAGTGCGTAATATACATCATTACATTGATACCGACTGTGTGTTATTGACTGATTACAGGAGGGGGCGTAGGTAAAGGTATTAAAAAAACAATTTTGGTAATAAATTGAACTTTGTGTAGAAACTGAATAGCATGTAGATAAGCTACCAAGTTTTCCATATTGTACTCTTCTCCTAGCAAGTGATACATAGTAGGTGGAGTGTTAAATGCAATTCTTTGCTGTGAATACTGCGGACAATCTATTAATACATGCCTGACTGTTAAAGGGCATTGATATACTGTACAGCGGGATTGTTCAGATTTGGTCATTAAGTGTTCATGGGAAAAACGGGTGTGACCTATTCTTAGACGGGTCAGAATAACTTGTTCTTTCCTGGTTTCTGGAACGGCTTCCACGGTTTAACTGTTCTTTTCACTTCCCTAAGTTTATCGTTAGATTGGGACCACTGGTGTTGCCAAGAGTTATTAACCGATGTCTGGATAATAATATTTTCATGTCTGTCATCATAGCTCTCGTGACTTCGATGGCACTAGGATTCTGAATTGTAGTTTTGGTCGCTGCATCAGCTCCCTCATTTCCCTCTATTCCTGTATGTGAAGGTACCCACAGTAACTTTAATTAATTTTATTAATTGACATTGGACATTGGAATAGATTTCATTTCAAGCTAAAAAATAAAAAATAAAACTCTCCGATACCATTGTAAACCCCAAAACGTGCATAAATTATAACTTTGACGGTAAATTTTTGGTAGTAAAATTGTCTGCGGAAAAATGAAAAGGAAATAGCAAATTCCATTTTTCATACTCTTTTCAATTATAAAGAGAAATTTCAAAAAAATCTATATACAGGGTGTTGTTTTTGGGATAGACGAGTTTTTAATTTTTTCCATAAGCCGGACCTGCATTATCTTTTTGGAGATGCTCTTGATTAAGTTTATAGGTAATGGTTATTACGTGTACCAAATTTCAAAATAATATACAGGGTAGCTCGGAAGTTATGAGGTTCGAAAGAAATAGGACACCTTGTATCTCGGTTATAAAGTGCAGAAGGCACATTAAATATAGGTTTTTGGAAACACCAAAGTGATCCCCATCTACAGTTAAAGCTAGGCCCTTTCCCAATGAAACACCCTGTATCATGTATTCTAGGGAATGTCATTACAAAAAGTGCGGTATTGAACTGGTTGCAATCTGACCAATCAGATATCTACAGAATTGCCAACTTTAATAGCTCCTTCTGGTTTTTAAGGTAAAATATCTCATCATTTTCCGCTGTCACCCCAATGAATACAGTAGTAAAGTTTTGTCTATTATTAAATTATTTATTTTCGACTAAGAAAACTTTTCTAGATAATTGTTTTTAATTGAATTGAAAACTTGGAAACAATTATTAGTAATAGCCATCTAGAAGACTGGATATTTGCTTACATTTTAGTAATTGCACTTTATATAAGAGACTGTATTTACATAAAATATAATGATGATAAATTCATCCGTTGGAAAGCTGGATTTCATTTCAAAAAGTGCTGATTTCAATCTTTGTTGTGGTTTATGTATGCAGCATGTCTATTCAGTATTTTTTGCCTTCTTCAGATTCCATCTGACATTGAAACTGTTCAAACATCTTTTATATTTAAAAAGACAATATTTTTATATTGTCATTGATCACAAGCCGATCATAAACAAAAACCTAACTGTGTATGTATCTAAAGTGTTTCTAAAGTCAATGTGATGTGATGACCCATATTTTTAATCCCAAAGATGTCAAATATCGCTCAATGGCGTGCATATAATTTTTTATAAATTCGAATATTATGAAATATCCGTTTAATAACATGCTTTGTAGTATTGTCAACCTTATTCAGTTTTTGATTGGTTTGTTTTCGCTTCAAAGAATGAATCGTGATAACCGCATTATCGCCAATTTCAGAATTTTCTTTATTTAAACACTTTGTTTTCTAATTCGACCCTATCATCAGTATCATTTATTGCTAAGTCATAAATTCGCGAGCATCATCTTGAAATATCGTTTCAAATGGTCTCAATGCCATTCTAATTAATTACGGAATAAATGATGTTTATAAATCTGCCCCTTACGCCTACGAACATATGAATATTATATTAATATCAATTACTTTTTTTTATTGGTGAACCATTTTACCTATTTAAAGCACGCCTCAGCGTGTTTAAATCGAACTTTAAAAAATGCGCGTGTTTTAAAGTTACCGTGGCAACATCAACAACTCGAGAAACGAAATCTAAATTATGTCTAAATGACAATTTTTTCATTATTGATCTGACAGGAGTAGTTTGTAAAACGTCAAAACTTTTATTCGAACAATATTCAACAATTTCAAATTTATAAATTAAAATGGAAAGTGCCGTTGGTATTGTTTTTAAATATCAATATTTCGATTATTCAAATCTTAGGAAATGGTATATTTAAATTAATACTATTGACATTCACAGAACTCAATAATGTTGAACTTCCATCAAAATACAAATTAGTTGATGTTTTTCTCATTTCCAAGACAACGCAAGGTATACATCATATACATCACGAATTCAACCATTTGACATTTAGTACTTATTCCCATCTATGATTTCCATTTCTTGTTGTAGTAGTTATAGACCAGTATTTATTATTTCAAAGTGCACCAATAAAAAAAATAGCGTAAAGTATTCGTGGATCATTGATCTTTGAAACACTTGAACACTTTGAAAAAATCGCGCGTGTTTTAAAGACTTTAATATCCACTTATACTTTAATATACTATTTTCTACAACCACTATGCAAAACACGCTTTTCTACACAAATTTTTATACCTTTTCCTCATTCTTTTGATAACCGTTGGAAAAGTAACGCGAAAAGTACGTTTTCGCACAGAAATGTCAAACAAAGCTACATTTGACCTGTCAACTTTTTATGACAATTCAACCTAATAGTGAATTTCTTATTGATGTACAAGTTTTAAATTTCAACCAAAATTAAGTAAACTATTTATTTCATTATTCATTTTAATTTATTAATTATAAAAACATCAACCTATTAAGCATTATTTCAGGAATTATGATCCAAGATCAAAATAATGATAATGATTATTTTTTAAACAATCCTGTCAGCCAATCGTGATGAGAAAAAAATTCAAATCGACCGATGGCATCAAAATTACACTGATAGTTTGCTAGTAGCAAATTATTTTGATTATTTTTTTCACTTGTCAAAATCTGACATGTTGGTGGTTTTAACCAATAGCAATACATTAATCTAGCCAATCATTTGGTATTATACTGATAATTCTGCTTCCTCATCGATAATACCTTGTTTACATTAAAACGTCAAAATTTTACTGTGAATATGTCATTATTGACAACTAAAAGTGCTTCGAAGTTTATTGAAAAATGAACACCAACCGATTCAGTGCCATCACGCAAAGGAATATTGAACATTTAATACAAAATTTTAAATTGTTGAAAAAAATAATCTTCCCAAATACAACTCGCTCTTCAAATTTAATCACATAATTTTTTATTTTCATCACTCAAACTTGTTTATTTGAGGTAAAAACATTCAAACAAACCGGATTTAGATAAAATCCCTCGTCCACTCGTGATTTTATCAATCGGTTTGTTTTCATATTTTTGCCAAAGAAACAAGTTTTCGTGGAAAAGAAAAAATTATCGATAAAATTTGAAGCACTCGTGGTATTACCTTTGATAATTTTTTCATGCTGTTTGATTGGATCTTCGTTTGAATTAATGCGTAAGCCATTGGGTACCGGACATTTTGTCAGTGTCATTTTGATTTGACGTTAAAAATTTGCTGTCAGATAACCTGTTTAATGAAGATAAACATATTTGCTTAACATTCTGCTAAATCCTTATTTTAAAAATAATCACGCTGAATTACATTCGTGGTAATAATTTTTTTTAATAATTTTAACTAGATTAGTCCATCTAGTTAAAATTATCAAAAAATTACCACCGCTTGTGTTATTACTGTTGATAATAATACAAAATTGTTCAAATTTGACAAATGACTTTTTCATATATTTTCATATTGTAAGTTCTTTCTGTTCAAAGTTTAAATAAAATTTATATAGATTACTGTATTTCCTCCATTAATAAATGTGGTTGTAGAAAAAATATTGTGTACAACTTGTACGCAAATCACTTTTCCCATTCGCTAGATTTGCGGCACTCGTTTTACGGTAGTGCCACAAACTTCTGCGCTCGTGGGAAAAGTGACGCTTTGCGCACTAGTTGTACAATAGTATATTGAATAATTGTTGGGAAAAGCATATTATTCCCAAACGACTGTGATAATGTCGTGGAAGAACTAAACTCACTGTCAACCAACAAATAGAGATTTAACACTCCCTGATTTTTTTGTGGGGTTATTTAAAGAGAAAAATTCATAGAACAGAACCTCTTTCGTTGGAAGAACTTAGACGACGAATAGTACATGAATGCAGTCTAATAAATTCTGAAATGCTTCAAAACGTTCGACGTAATTTCGAACTGCGACTCTTCAATTGTATAGTCGATGGTCACCATTTTCAACAACTAATTTTAGTAATTAATTCAATATTATTCCAATTTAGTTAATTTTTGTTATAAATTAATTATCATATTGAAACTTTTGATTTAATTCAATTTTGATGTGACGGAAAAAATGACACTTTAGCAAACCATAGGCGTTGCGTTTCATTTTTAAGTGGTGTACTTTAAATTAATTAAGACATTACATGCAAAGATGGTGTAAATATTGACAAATGACAGATGCCTGTATCGTAAAAATGTGTCCCCCTTAGTACAAAAATCGTCCCGTTTCCTTATTTTCTTAAAATCTAAGGAATACTGTCAAATATCGGGGTGGACTGTTTTCTGTGGCCCACTCTGTATTAAAAAAAAAACTAGGTTATGTTGGTATATCATAATTATAGAAGATCAACAGAATTAAAAAACAATTGATCACTCTAAAAACGAGACCATTAAAATCTTTCTTTCTTTCTTTCTCTTATCCTAATGCCTTCTCAGGCGTCGGATTGGAGTTCTTCCTGTACCCATTGTTTCCATTCTTTTCTGTCTCATCTCTCCTAATGTTTTTCCTTTGTTATTTCCAACTTCTTCAATCTGGTCTATCCATTTCCTCCTTGGTCTTCCTCTTTGTCGTTTTCTTGCTATTCCCATTTCCATAACTTTTCTCGCAATTCTATCTTGCTTCATTCTTACTAGGTGGCCAAACCAATTCAATTGTTTCTTTTTAATATTTGATATTATTGAGTATTGGTTAGTTGTGCTTTTGATTTCTTCGTTCCTTACTTTGTCCCATTTCGTTTTACCTGCCAGTTCTCACTGGCATAAGTTATAGTTGGTACTGTAATTTTGTTGTAGATTTCCAACTTTGTGTTCATATCAATATTTGTATAATTACCTACCTCTGTATTTATTGGCTATTCGTTAGTCTGTGAATGTATTCTATTTAATTGGAATTAAAAACAAATAAATCGAATCGAATAACTAAATGTTGAATGCATACAAAAGTTTTAATTTGTAAAAAAATTGTTCGTGCATACAAGTTTTTGAAAACAAACGAAACTCGGTCGATCACGAGAATTTTCGATCAAGATAATTAAAGAGAAATTATTCTTCACATTTTGAGTTCCGAAGTTTGAAGCTGGTACATAGTATAGAATCCAAATTAACGAGGATAAAAAGTGGAATCCAGTTACGGCTTTTGAAAAGGGGTTTGAGAAATAGAAATAATGTGCAAATAAAATAGTGAAAATAAGAGTGTGACCACACATTATCCTTCACTTGAATCGTGAATTCTCGCGATAACCGCATTATCACAAATTTCAGAATTTCCTTTTTTCAAATCTTTGTTTTTAAATTCGGCCCTATCATCAGTATCATTTATTGCTCATTTGTATCCAGTTACGGCTTTTGAAAAGGGTTTGAGAAATAGAAATAATGTGCAAATAAAATAGTGAAAATAATAATAAATAATCAGTGTGACCACACATTATCCTTCACTTTTTGATTTAGTTTCTAGATTAAAAACGAATCATCCATTAAAAACTAGCGTGAGCATCACAGACCACACGCTTCAAAAATTGGTAAAAATATAAAATGGAGAATTTGCTATAACTCACAGAACAGGAAATGGATTCTGTATTCTGAGTCTGGGATTTAGATTTGGAAGCGAGCGAGATATGACAGCGAGCGATATTTGATATTACGTAAAAATCAAAATATTACGATATTTCTTTAGTTTTACTATCTACCTGTCAATAACGGGAGACAACTTGAATCTAACAAAAATCTACCTGCCAGTGTTCGGAGACAACAACGGAAGAGGGACACTTACCTAAACTAAAGCACGGAGATATCCCTAAATTCATCAAGGAAATAGGCCCAAAGGAGCTATTATTCTCTGAGACTAATCAAGAAACTAAGTATAACGGCGGCACAATAGATATTTCAGTTATCAGCGAATTGAAACGTTAATTTTGTTGGTTAACATTTCAGATAATAAAAATGTGCAATAATCACTTCAGAATTTTGTTTTTGGTGGAATAGTATATATATATATATATATTTACTAAAAATATTTCATTCAAATATTCAATAAATTATTTCACTTTTGTGATTTGTGGTGGAATAAACTAGTAGACCAAAAATCAATATTCTAGAAGTATTTTACCGCGAAATTTAAAATTTTTAACGGTTTTTAAATAAGGATGAGAAAGATTCCGGCAGGTCTTCTCCCATCCTTTGTCGACAATACAACAACTGTAATGTAATTATTTTAACACAAGTTTTAACAAATGTTTTAAGAAATAATAGGCTGCCGTTATCCCTTAAGTACCTATCTGGATTACTGGTATGTTATTTTTCTTGTTACCTTTATATTTTAAAAATTTCATAGTTCAATATTAATATTCAATGAGTAATTTTTTTTGTACAAAATGGCTACCCATTTTGGAAGCCACATGGTTATACCTTTCCTCTCATATCCAGCTAAGTTTAATATTAGATATTTTTAGTTTGATATGATATGATACAATTCCTGGGAATAACAGTTCCTGGAAAGTCTGACTGTTTTCAGGGTCACAAGTTCCTGTTTGACAAAAAAATTCTTCTGGGTCACAGTTCCAGTTCCTGTTAAACTGAAAAGTTTCTTAAATACCGTTCCTGCAGTAAATCCGTAGTACCTACCTACATCGACAGCTACATTATCTTCATCTTCAAACAACTGTATTATTGTGCTAAGTATTTTTTTTGTTGTATTCGCTACTAACCCTTTTTTTTAAATGATGTAAATTTCAATACAGTAATTAGATACATTTTTTTTACTCTGTTAGTTTTATTTATTTAACATTTAACATTTTTTTTAACAAATTAAAATTTAACTGACCTTTAAATTTGATTTTCTTTCAAAATTTCTTTTAGGAAAGAAAACTAGTGGCGCCCTAAAATTACTTTTTCTATTTTTTTTCTAGTTTTGCTTAAGTAAATTCTTTTCTTTATATTAATAAGGTAACAAGGCCCTGTGAACTGGCTAAGGTTACCTCCAAATTTATTGGTTAGTTAGGCAAGAACCTGTATTATTCAACATAATTTTTTTAACGTCATTGGACTTTTTATTGTTTCATTGGTGCTCAAAGTCAATCAACAATATGGTTTCAAAATATCGCCTCAATATACTTAAAATGGCCAATATAATTTTTTTAAACAATTTTACAATCAATTGTTGATGTTTATTGGCAATAAAACAAATTTTTAACATACAACTCAAATTTTCCTTGAGCTTGCTAAGTATAGATTGACTGGATATATTTTTAAAATCTTTCAATTCCTTCAATATTAATATCACCTTCGGCACCTTTTACTACTCTTCCTTCTTCCCCGTTTTCAAGTTGAATTATGAAAAGTGGCTAAAACCAACATGATTTTTTCGCACTAAAATACTAATAACATCAGATTGATGGTTTCAGCTGACGCCATACAGTGGTGGATCGTGTGGATCGTATTGTAGTGCCATCTAGCGGCACTTATCGGAAGTAGGCCTGAGGTAGAAAAATAGGTAACTACTAAAGGTAATTAATGTGGCACCATCTACATTTTAATCACTTAAAAATGTCAATGTTGCCATGTTTCAATTATAAACAAACTAGATATTACAGTATTCCTGTGGAAACTCGAGACACACAAATATGTTTGTGATATTAATAAAAGTGGAAAAGTTGTGTGTTTTGTTTGATTTAAGTTGAGAACATTATCTATTTATTGTTCGCCTATGGCCACACTTCTATTATGGAGAAAGAAAGATAAGTCAGTATCACAATACCAGCAATACCATGGTTTCAGTTTTCCAAAAGGGCCACGCGCTGGTAACATTGTGACACTCATTTATCTTTGTCCATAATAGAAGTGTGGCAAATAATAAATATTTATGTTTTTAACTCAAAACAAATAATGTACACAATTGTAAAAAACCTTTTTCTCCAGTATATATTATGTATAAACTTAATAATTTTAAAATGTACACGAAAACATAATATTCATAATACCACAAACATATTTAAGGTGTGCGTCTTGGTTTTTTGCAGGAACTCTGAAATATCTAGTTAGTTTATAATTGAAACATGGCAACATTGACATTACTAAGTGAGTTAAAAGTAGGTAGCTGTACACTAATTACAGTTTCTGATTTCCCAGTTTTCTACCTTGTACCTACTTTCAATACGTGCCGCTAGATAGCACTACAATCGATCCACCGCAATATGGCGTCAAATAAAACCATCAATTATGACAGAGAGAGCGAGAAACATCAACTTTTCAGTTGGATCTGGATGTATAAAAGCCTACTTTGGATAGTAATAGTAGAAAAATGCATTTTAATCAGTTAAAATGTAGTGTTATAGTACATTCAATAGCATTCTTGGTGTGCGTCATCGTTTGTGACGTATATCTGGGTTTTGGGTATGTCGTTTATTTTATTTGCTATTTTGACAAATTGCTAACCTTAAATTTGATAAATAAAATCATCAGGATCGTATTCAGCCAAATTCGAAAAGGCTATGAGATGAATAATTCTTCTTTTTCTCACTGAAAATACTTGAGAACTTTTAAAATGCTGATTTTTTTCCGTGTATCTAGGCATATTTTTGTATTATTTGAATAAATATAATAATAAGATTAATATTCACTTTTCATAAATGATAATTTACCGTAAACTACAAAGTACAGACCTCACGAGAACTGTCAGTGGAACATTAGAAAAAGACATAAGACACATTGTCACTACGAAAGGTATGTCTGCATCCTATTTTTAATGGTGTAGTTTTTCCCGATTTATAGGTCGCGCTTGCGCGTTATCCAATCATCAACTAATCAAATTTTTTAAGTCAAAGATTAGGGTTAACGTTTTCAATACATTCAAACAGTTCCTTATTGTTATATTTTGATTAGGATTAATCACAGACCTGCCTTTTTTCCATTTCTTCCAACGTAATGTGCTAGAAGGACATTAACAAACGATGACGCACACCAAAAAGGTTATTATATGAACTCTATATTACAATTTTTGATGAGTAAGGGCAAATAATACACCAACTGACAAGAAGTGAAGTCTGGCAAAATTCCTTTGATGTTGAGGGGGTTGAAATAAATGTCCTTGAACGTGACACCCAACTCTGACACTGGGAATGATAATAAATGCTTACATCTTTACTTTACTTACGTCACACTAAGAAAAGTTATTTTCAGCATAAACTTGTGTTTTATCAAATAATATGTTTTTCCATTAGTAAACATTTGTGCATTTTCCGTTGACAATACCTATAGACGTTAAATAGATCATTTTAGAAAATAATTCCAGCCTACAAGCAACCTCTAATCTAATTGGATCTGTAAAGACCATAAGCTAGAGGCCTACATATAATCGCTTGACATATATGACGACTAATTTAAAAGATGGATGTCTTTCGGCTCTTTTCAGCTGGTGTATTCTTTGGTTAGGTTAAAATATGGAATAACAATGCATTTAAATATTATTTTCTTTATTTTAAATTATTATATTAAAATTGAGCCTGCATAATAGCTCCTTTATGTACTTCACTGTTGAGGATCAAGATGGAAATTATGATGGATCAGGATAGAGTTAATTGAAAATTTTCCTGAAATTAGATTCCGACTTTAAATAAGGGCTTAGAGTCTTCTGAGAATATTTCTTCTGGAATATTGGAATCGCAATATTGAAATTGTTAGAAACACAAAAAGGTCTCAGGGGGACGATAGAATTGAAGAATTTTCATTCGAGTATAGAAGTTGATAACTTTTTTAAAACCAAAAAGTTTCAATATTAAATGTGCTAACTGACTAATATACCTAACACGTTTATTATTATTTAATAATCACTTTGCTTACAATAATATAGGGAGGAGAAAAAAATAATATCTATAAAAACACGATGATGTAATTTTTAGTTACTTTCCTGCTTATCGGAATAAATATTAATATTCCGATCGTAAATACAATTAATCCTCAATAGCCAGGTAGTCCAGGAGATTTAGAGTTTAGCGCGATAATCGCTGGTATCAGCTTGAAACTTTGTATAAAGGTTGCAAAAAATACGTGCAATAAAATAGTACTAACCCGCAAATGCAAAACCTTGCACGACATTGTTTAAATGACA
>CAJUYI010006806.1:76-13103 GCA_910591695.1 Galerucella pusilla
ACAAGAACAAGAACAAGAACAAGAACAAGAACAAGAACAAGAACAAGTACAAGAACAAGAACAAGAACAAGAACAAGAACAAGAAACTGTTAATATTTACGATTTCTACGTAATACTTCTAGCAAATTGAACTGCAGTAGTGCCAGTTATTAAAAACTCATAAGTAGTTGAGAAAAACTAGTTTTTGAAGTATTGCAAGAATTTTATAAATTTTATCAGTTAAATAAACACAATAAGGTACAAATTAGATAAATTGAAACAATTGTAACTCACCTTTTGAATTGCTAATGCTGTAGTTACTGTCAGTAGTAATCTGGAAGATGTTGAGTGATGTCTCAAGTGTACGGGTCTTCAATATATATATATACCATAATTGTTTATTGATAATACTTTTTCCGACAATGTATGGTACTTCACCGCAACCAGATTAGATAATTAGACTGGTATTTGGGTTTTTAATACGACATAAATAAAAAATTAACTTTATCATATCGTTTTTAAATCAATATTAAACAATAAAAAAAAATTTGACATATTTAAAGAAAAATCCTATTCAAGAAAAACGTAAAAAAGGTCTTGAAAGAAAAATTTGATCTTTCGGAAACACTGAAGGCTTTCAAATAAAGAACGTTTCACAATAAAATATCAATTTTTCGTTGCATAGGAAGTACTTGCAGCTTCACATCGACTTTTTTTTCTTAAATATGTAAAAGCATGGAACCATAATAAATTATAGAGCAAAAACTCCCATGGAGATCGCTACTTATTGGAAGTTATCAAACCTGGAATTCTCCAGTGATGCTCATTGCTTCAGGCTAACAACTGAAAGGTCACAGATAATGGGAAAGTTCAAGTGTCGCAGAAGAATATACAGATAAACAGTGAGCACTATTAATTAAGTTATATACCCAGACATCCGAAGTCCTAGGTGCGTGTGTTTCAGACCCTTAGCCATCCCCAGGACGTCCTGAGCATTAATATTAGCATTAGCTTTAATATCATTGTATTATTTTTAAAAAGTGTTTTAACACTGGCCTAATTCTACCTGTAAATACAGTCAGGGACTCCAAACAAACCAGAGGTATTATCACAAGGGATTTTACTTGTTTTATGTACCTACACACACTCAGACGGATCTACGTATATGCTTGATGAGCTCTAGCACAGAACCCTCGGATTCCAGCTGCCCAGAAGAAGAAGAAGAAGAAATTGAATTTCTTTATTAGAGGTTAACCTAGGTCAATAATGAACAAACTCAAATATTTTGTTCAGCAAAAACTTGTGCAACATAATTTTTTATACCCAAGAGATTGATTGTCCTTAACATAATAAATATATCATTATTTCTTGCTATGTTCTTATTTATTAATAATCTTTCACTTAAAATATGTTTGTTAAGAATTTACGACTTTTAGTTAACCAAAGATAAAGAAGGTGCCTGTTAATTTATCTCCTTTGGCGTAAATTCATAGGCAAATATTTTAGCGGGTCCTCCAGATATCATTAGCCCGGGGCACCCAGAAGTGCGGTCCGGCCCTGCGCACACTTACTTTTTCATTGTATCAATATTTTTATCATTTACAACAATGAAATCACGTTTTTTTTATTTTTGCTGCTGTTGGAATTTACATAAATCGTTGAAAAAAATGATCGTTTTTTAATTATAGTTTAAGTCATAAAATACCACACGAATAATGAAATAACAACTTCATTTATTTATTTATATAAATACGAGGGTATAGTGAAAGTTTAAAAAAATAGTGAAACACAATTTTTGTTGTCTGTCACACCTGTAAAAAATTACTACCAACTATGCTTTTCTGGCAATGAAGGAGAGTTATTAGAAAAATTTAACCAAACCATAGTACTCTCTTACCCTTCCCAGCTTAGTTTACCCCGTTTGACTATAATATAATTTGGCTGGCCGGCATCTGGCTTTAGGACATTAAATGGGTTTTTCTTAGAACATCATTATTAATATATTGTTGATAATGGAAAGTCCATTGTCTAATTATTAACAGTACATACTTAGCACTTTAGCTTTACATATTAAAACGTGGCAATATCGAATATTTCAAGCCGTATTCCTCTCAAAGCTGCAGATAAGTATATCAAACTATAATATTCATTAACATTTTTGTTATTTTTAGAGAATTGGACAATGAAACGTTTGAATGAATTGAAACTATCCATTTTGTAACAAAATTTCAATCATTGAATATTAAGTCACGCAACTAACGCACATTTATGTCACATACAATACATACAACCTAATTATACAAAGAAAAACAATATCTCGCTCCTTCAATTTCCTCCACACGTCGCTTTAAAATAAAGTAAAATAATGGTTAAATTAGGAAATCCATTTTTTTTCACAGGCAACATCTGCGCTTAAACATAATTATTTTATTACCTCATTAAGGAGTATCCGAAATTCATTAAAATAGTACTAGTTTATGTAAATAACCTTCACTAATCGACAAGGTAGAAAAAAAATATGTTAAATTAACAAAAAAATAAGAACACTTTAAACCATATATAGTACTTAACGTTCATACTGCATCTGTCAACATAAAATATGTAGTAAGTACTTACACCGATACCCTATAGTCTTAAAATGTGTGCTACTGGAGTCATTTGATCTTAAAGATGTCTGCAATTATTTAGATATTACACAGTACAAGCATATCAACGAGAAAAAAACGAAATACATGGTAATGAAGGACAATGATATTTGTCCACGACCACCTAATAATAAGTCAATATTTTACCTCCTAACTAAAGGTTTATGGTACTCATATATTATCAACTGTCGTGAATTATGGTTCATAATACACTGTAGTGTATTATGGTTCATAATTCCCGACTAGAGATGGGGGTACAATATGAAATAAACTATTAAATCTGTGTATTTTGTTCAGGAAATTTGTTTCTGACATATGTCGTATCTATAAAATATTGTAATTTTTAGTATTGATACTTTTCATAACGATATTTTCTAATATTAGGTATTTCAAAATAATATATTTATAACAGTACGTTGTATTGATACTTTCTACAGTATCGCCCATCTCTATATATGTCAAATTATTTGAAGTAGCTGCCACAACATTTTGAGGTTAGTAATATGCCAAATCGCTACTGACTTTTATTTATTAATAATTAAGTGTCGTGGACAAAGTATAGTATTCTACTCGCAATTTATGGCCATAATTCACTTGGATGACTTGCGCCCCTTGCCCAACTATCAAAAAGGAATTCTTAGAGAACTAAATTGTTGTATAAAAGTCGAATAGCGTTGTTTTAAGGACTGTTTGTTTTTATCAAGCCTTTCGTTGCGATAATTTTGTTTTTTAAAGAAAATTGTTGTATTCAATAACTATAGTGACTTTTACAATATATGCTATAACGCACTATAGTATCATTTCTTTTAAAATGATACAATACCTTATATGCAAGTTTATACAATATCAAATATATCATTTTATAAGACTTTTATACCTATTGTATAAGATTTCTATAATATACTATACAGTGCTATTCAAAAGTCCTCTCCCCCCTCTTACCTTTTGAACGGCTACGCTCACATTAATAAAATTTGGAGGGGGAAAATAAAGTGTTGTAAACTTCTCTACGAATGGTAACAGGTGACGTAATAGTAATAGATGACGTCGCAGTGCCACTCTGGCCAATAATTTTAAATAGGACCTTATGGCAAGTGATATCTCGTTTGAAAGACATTGACATTGGCTACATAGCCATATTAATTTTGTTGTTATTCGTTTTTCATGTGAAAACCATTGAGGAATACAAAATTGAATGAAAATTGCTTCAAATATCAGTGGCGTAAAAAATGGGTGGGGAAAGGTAATATATTCTAAGACATTCTTCCAGATGTACACCACTGAATCAAAAATTGAAAAATATGTTTCCATCGAAGTATGCCCTATTACGTTTAAAAAGAACCTGCCAAATGTCAAATCAATTTATTCATTCATTCCAAAGTTATCGAATTAAAACTTTTCAATTCAATTTTTCAAAACTTTAACACCCTATATTTTGAAAATTAAATTTGCTGGACCCCTTAATCCTCATCATTTTGTCCAATTTTACGAGAGGTATCTACATGCAAACGTTGTCAGTATCATTTGAAAACACCCTGTATATACATGCATATCTACATTTAATATATAGATTCATTGTAGACTCTCATAATGATCGAATCCTCTCCTCCAATTCACTCTATTTTTTGCTTTTTGATTCCAATCTTAGACATCAACCAATAAAAATACACATTCTGATTGATATCTTGTGAAAAACTATAAATGTATGTGAGAAATAGTCAGTTTTTAATGGTTCACGAACGGAATTGAGTAAATTAATATTCTTCGAGAGCGCGGTACTGGCCGAGAGGCTGTAAATTACATACAAATCAATTGTTTAGTGTATTTCGGACACGACAACGGCTATTCTCTACAATGTCTTACATTGTATATTGTAATTGCTCTGTACCTGGTTTTATGTCTCTTTTATAGTTCGTTCACATATGAAATTTATTCATTATTACTTTTTAGCCAGTCGGCTCCGATTGCTTATACGAGTTCAGCGAGATAAGTTTCGAATATAATATTATAATTCGATATATCATAGAGCTGTAAAAAATTTAGGACCCAGTGACACCTACGGCCTGACGACTTCGACAATTGCGGAACTAGCCGAACGTTACACCCATGCGCAATCCCTTAAGAGATGGGATGGAATCAAAGGATGCAGTCTTGCCAGGATCACTCTGGGCGACCCTGGGAAGCTGGCGTCGAAGAAATATTTGACGATGACCAGGAAAAACGTACGTTTAACAATAGGATTTCTGACTAGCCACTGTCAACTAAGGAAAAACCTCCATAATATGGGGCTAGTGGACACAGCTTTATGCAGTATGTGTGAACAGGAAGATGAAACTATCAGGCATGTCTTATGCGAGTGTCCGAAGTTATCGTCAATAAGAGAGTGTGTTCGGTGAGTCTTGGCCTACACCTTCCGATATATAGGAGATGACTCCTAGGGATCTGTCCACCTTCCTGGGAAGGACAGGATATGAACGATGACCTAGGAGGACGTACAATGAGTCACATGTGGCCGAAGTGCTGTGAGCCTACACTCACCCTCCCTGCTTTACATATACCGATTATAGAACTGACTAAATGTTTAAAAAAGGTCTCAATAAAATTCAAAGTTAAGACACAAAGTTTTGGTCACAGACTCACTCACTGCAGTAGTTAGTATGGGAAAACTGTATTACACCAATGAACTCCTTTTCCAAATCAACAAACAGATTGCTGAACTCAATAGCAGTCATAAAACGGTATCGGTCCTTTGGGTCCCATCACATACAGGAATATGTGGTAATGAAAGCGCTGTTAAGGTTGCCAGGCAAACATCAGAAAATTCATCCCTTCCATTTGCAGAGAACAGAATTACCAAATCAAATTTGAAGACCCTCATTAAGGAAAAAATGCATCTGCATTGTCATAATATGTGGTTAAGTTCAAGTAGCAAACTGAGAAAAGTCAAGCGGAGTATAACACCTTGGAGAACCTTGCCCACTAAAAGAAGAACACTGACCATTTTGGCACGACTACGTCTGGGTCATACACGTTTCATTCACGAGCATCTTCTTGAAAGGGAAGATCCACCTATGTGCATGACATGTGATGTACAAATAAGTGTTGAACAAGTATTAGTGCAGTGTGCGGTTTTTGAAATAAATCGTAAAATGTGTAATTTTCCGTGCTCCATAGAGTCGCTATTAAATCACTGTAACGTGGATAATCTTATGAAATTTCTGAAGGACATTGACATTTATAAGAAAATCTAAATAATATGTTATGTAGATGATCATTGAACAAACCATACTGTACCACTGCTAACAACCCAAGGCGGTTAATGCACTTTATTTCTAAAAAAAAAATAATAATAAGACACAAAGTAGGACCTGTCACCTTTTACAACTAGCTGCTACTAGTTTTTATTTGGACACAACCACATGGCTGAGCTCTTGGAGTTGACTAAATGTTTGTTAGGATGGGAAATGTAAAGATAGAAAGATTATGAAAAAACAGATCTACGATATTTTGACAGCCCATACTGGCAAAAGTTTCCCCTACGTGTAAATAAAAAAAAGCGATAAATTTAGTAAACGATTTCGAATAATCAAATGGAAAGAGTGCATATGCCGCGCAGCAACGTTCTGTCATTTTTGGCAGTATCTCAGAGCATTTTTGATCCCAAATCGAAGATATACCATATACCTTTTTTTGCTCTATATCTTCAGTTTACAAAACCGATTTGAAGTTCAAAATCGGACTATCTACGAGGATGTATTAATATCTAGTTAGCCTAGACCAGTTCCATGCATAAACACAATATTGCGTCACCATGGCAACGAACAATAACTCACTACAAGTGTCAGTGTGAAATTGGACGTCAAAGAATTGAACCAGAGTTACGCAATAAATTATAATAAAAAAGAAGTCCACCAAAATTGTGAAAATCGAAAAATTGAAGTATCGAGCCATCATCAAGTACCTGTATTCAAAAGGGTTAAGAGGTATGCAGATTTACGAAGATATGCTTAATACCCTTGGTGATCAATGTCCTTCGTCCCCTCCAAGACCCAAGAAGTTTCGTGTCCAAACATCTGCTGGAAAAGTTCTTGCTTCAGTTTTTTGGGCTTGCCATGAAGTAATCATGATTGATTTTTTGGATAAGGGTGGAACAATAGCCGGAGATTACTATTCGACATTACTGACCACTCTACGGGAAAAATTGGAGAGAAAAGACGCGGAAAGCTATCCAAAGGTGTTTTGTATTTGCAGGACAATGCCCCTGCACGCAAATCTCATGTTGCCATGCAAAAAATTCGTGATTTAGGGTTTGAATTACTAGAACACCTTCCTTATTCACCAGATTTGACTCGGTCCGACTATCATCTCTTTCCTCAACTGAAATAAGTTTAAAAGGTCGTAAATTTTCTTCCAACGAGGAGGTAAAAAAAAACTGTGGAGGTCTGGTTTGCAGAGCAAGAAGAAACATTTTTTTTGAAAGACGTTGCAGGTTCACTGCAATGAATGTATCCAATTAAGAGGAGAATATGTTGAGTAATAAAATATTTTGACATTGAAATTTTGTTTGGGTCTATAGTAGGCTAAGAATTTTTCAATATATACATACAGTAGAAAAAATTGATCTTTACCCTGACGTCACTAACAATGAACAGTAGTAAACACAAACTTTATATACCTCATCCTTTTCTACTGACAGTAAAAACACATCATACAATATACGTACACTTGTCTTTCAAGCAATGACATACGTTCTTATGTAACTCTAATTATTACATCCAAATGTTGAAAAGAGATAGCACCAAAAACGATTAATCGGTTGTATTCATGAGAATTTATTTGAACCTCTTATGACAACTGTCATTATTTTGATACATCGAGTTTTGTTCAAATCGTTCCATCATTTGCATTCAGATAAATTCTATAAAATCGGTTTTTTTCAAGACCTCTAATTTATTATTTTTATTTCACGATAAGTACATAATTTTCTGTTTCGCATTTAATGAACATTTCCAACTTAACCTCACTTCTTAGACGGTGGCTGAACAAGATAAACAAGCAGTCAACGTATTTACGCACACGACAAAGTAATTGTAGCCATTTTTGACTCATTGATTGATTTCGCGAGGTTAGTAGGTATGACGTCAGGGTAAAGGTCAATTTTTTCTACTGTATGTATAACGCATCCAGACCTTTTGCATTGGTATCTACCTGCTTTTCGCGCACATGAAGTGCATACAATGGACTTGCAAAGAAAAAAACTTAGTGACTCACTGTCGACTATCGAATAACAAATGACAATACATCTGTCACCTCAATCAGCTGATAGATATCATACGATTGAAAATAGTTAGTTGGTTGGTAACACAAAAGTAACTAGATTTCTCCCTAAAATCGCGCCTTGCATGCAATATAAATGATACCAAATGAAAAATCTGTATTATTATGAAACGGATTAAGGGCTAATAAGTGTTGTATTATAAGTACGGATGTAGAAAATTAACTATTTTCTAACAATAGAAATAAGTAGACAGGATATAAATCGCTCCATCATTCCAAACAGACAACGCAGAAATTCTATTTATCCGTTTTGCTGAAAATGCTAAGAAAATGTGATGTAATCTTAAACTGACACTTTCGGTTTTGTTCTTTTCACAAGACTGATAACATCATCATCAGAAAAAAGGAAAGAAAATAGGATTGCCAGGATAACAAATTGAAAATGGATTTTGCCGGGTGAGTATAAATTCGTATTTAAAATATATAATTTCAAATGATCCATTGAAAGTGAGAAATTTGAGATCAAAAAACAGGCGAAACGAGAGATCCATTATATCGGTAGGTCACGTGTACTTTGCCCTTTAATCCATCAGATCACGGATAACGAACTGGTACAAAATGTACGCCTCGACTTCAACTATACCCTTTCATTTCCTCGAGTTAATTGCAAAGACCGAATTGAAAGCTGACCCGACGATCCAGACTGAAATCCAGAACAGGAAGTTGGGAATCTAAATTCTCTCTATAAATTGATAGCCAGAAATTTAGTTTCTGCGTCGATGGACTGACTGATGCCATCGATAGATTTCAGGTAACAACGAGATACCGAGTATAATTTTCAAGAGTGTTTGTAATTTCGTATACAGGCAATATCTCGCTTATTTGACAAGATGATTAATAAATAAAAAAACGGCATTGAATGGCATTAAAGTACCCTCCTAATGACTTATAAAAAAATGTTTTACATTTGAGAGGCCTGTGGTAGCTACCCATCACTTTTTATTTTCAAATGACACTCCCTGTATATTGTCATTGAAAATTGCGTGTCGTTCTATTTGGAATACAAGCACATAATTGGTATTTTTTTCAATTAATAATTACAAAAGCATCAATATTTCATGAATTATGAATTTCAACTAAAATACCTCTGATACAGCTCAAAAATCGAACAGAGAATTACAGCAAGTGCTCAAAATTATTTCCCGCAGAATCCTTTCAAGCTGCAAAACGTGTTAAGAGTGTTGTTGTGCAGGCCCTGTCTGAATCATAGCTGGTGTAACGCCACGATATGCTTCGCGAATGTGTTCTTTACTTCTTTAAGATCCTATCAAAACATAAAATACATCAACCTAGAATTATTGTAACTCTTACATTGTCAGCAGTGACCTCTGTTTTAAAGACCATCTGAAGTTTGGCCGCAGGAGCTATAAATTTCAAAGGGAATTTGAAATATCAAATTGAGGGAGAATTTCATCTTTTAAAAAAAATAATTTGACTTTACCAAAATAACACAAAATGCAGCTGTTAATTAAAAAATATAAATGGTGACTGATAGTACCTATTTCGCCAAATCTTGCATCAACAAGTTTGCCAAATATTCTCTTATATGTTCAGCTCTGATGCAAGATTACAATTCTAGGTTGAAGTATTTTATGATTTAGATGATCTTAAAGAAGGCGTTAGTGAAGCTTGTCGTAGCCTTACACCAGCTATGATCCAGACGGCCTGTATAAGAAAGCTTTTCACACGTTTTTCAGCTTGCATGGATTCTGCAGGAAATAATTTTGAACACTTGCTGTTATTTTTTGTTCGTTTTTTGCATTGCATCAGAGGTATTTTAGTTGAAATTCATACTTCATGAAATATTGATGCTTTTGTTATTATTAATTGAAAAAATACCAATTATTGCTATCATTGTATTCCAAATAGAACTTGCAATTTTCAATGAGAATATACAGGGGGTGCTATTTGAAAATAAAAAGTGAGGGGTAGCTACCACAGAGCTGTAGAATATAAAACATTTTTTCATAAGACATTAGGAGGGTACTTTAATACCATTCAAGGCACTTTTTTTATTTATCAATTATCGTGTCAAATAATTAAGCGATATATTGCCTTTATACGATAACTTGGGACACTCGGTATACAGTCAAACGAAATAAATTAATTGTTTCTAACATTATTTAACTGGAGTGATCGACCAATCGCAAGCGTCATTCGTTCTTTCAATTCCTTTAAATCAATATGTTTGTATTTGTACAAAATATTTTTCAAATATCCCCATAAAAAGGAATCTAATGATGTAAGTTCAGTTGATAGCGCTGGTCATTCTAACGATCCTCGCAGTCTGCCGTTTTATTGCCTAATACCCTTGTGCCAGTCTAGATCTGATGATAAATCATAAGAACGTTGAATCGTTACATAAATAGAAATAGGAAGGTCGCACGTACGTATTCAAGTTCAGAGCGTGAAATAAACATAAATAGTATTATTCATATTTACTTATGATGAACTTGACTTGTCGTATAAATATGCAAACGGTAGTGTTTTAAAAATTATTATTAATATTAGTGTTAATGTTAATGTGAATGTTAGAATATGAATCTCACAATTCATAAGTAATAAGTAATATAATGTATAGTAGTAAGTTTAAGTGATAAATAGAACGTATCCCAGTGCTGCAGGTAGTTGTTTCATTCCTGTAAGATGACCCTCCGAGTGACCAGCAACACCATCAGTTGAGAGGCCGATCCACGTCGAATACCACCCCGTAACAAACACATTACAATGGGGCCATGCTAAAGACTTCAGTGCTGTCTATCTATCGGAAACTACAAGAATACTTTTGTCCCTTTACCCCCTTACGATGTTAATTTGCAAACACGTCTTGATAGCGTAGATATCCTCCAGGAATATGGATACAAACTTGTCTAGCACCATGTACTCCAGCTCCTGTTCCTTTATTCCTTCCTGACTGCATGCATCAAGCCCATTCCAGTTTAGCTGGATATTGTATTTCAATCAGCATGCCATCACTTCTCTTTTCAAGAAGCCAGTTTGTGATAACATTTGTGATCCTGGAAGGACTATGAATGTTGGCTTCTGCGAGCCAATTCCCATTACATTCCGGCCTGAATGCAGTCATTCTCGCTTCCGCCTTAACATGCAAAGCAAGGGGTGGAAGATTGAGTTTGGCTTCTGTTGATATCCCCAGCTTAGATTTCCTTTGATCTGTTTTCAGCCAAAAGGTTAAGGCTTCAAAAGTGAGTATCACCACCACTGTTGTGTACTACCAGAGTAGTCTCTATGTATTTCCGTAATTTTTTTTAAGGAGCCGTCCCTTTCTCGGCACCACCTCAGCCTCCTGGGCTTATTGTGGATACTCCTAGCTATCTGACTACAGCCTATTCAGCCAATTCAGCCTATTCAGCCAATCCTTGCTCATTGAGAGCAGTTCTTCCGCTACTTTTTTTGATGGTTCTTTTATGAATTTCTTCCCATGTATTAGCCTGTATTCTTCCATTCTTCCGTAAGTTGAAGACACACACGTGGTTTTGATGAAATATATCCACTACAACCCATATGCTACAATTTTCGTCCACTGTGAAAAATGAGATAAACGTAACAAAAAATGGTCTAGCTCCGCTTTAGTATAAAAAATAGTTGTGCCAATAAATATTACAGAATCTCTCTTTAAGCGGATATTTGAAATGACTTTCTTGACATAATGTATATTATGATTGATATTGAGTTAGTCTTCTAAAATTGTTAACAACACTAAACACCTGCGGACCTGTCGAGGTGAGACTGTACAGTGTAATGAAAAAGTAATTTAATTAATATTAAGGGCTATTAAGGACGGGAAGTGACACACAAAGTGACTGCAATCAAGAACTGTTTATGTCGAGGCCAGTTTTCCAAGTTCCTCAACCCACAGATGGTGGAGATTATAAACAAAATAAATGATATATCTTAATCGCTTGTCTCGTTTATTATTTGTACGGACTTTTGTTGGATTGGATGCGATATATTTTTGAATAGAAAAAGTGGTGAAATTCATATAATAACCTTTTTTGGTGTGCGTCATCGATTGTTAATGTCCTTGTAACACATTACGTTGGATGAAATGGAAAAAAGCAGGTCTGTGATTAATTCTAATCAAAATATCACAATAATGAACCGTTTAAATGTATTACAAACGTTAAATTTGATCAGTTGATGTTTGGATTACGCGCAAGCGCGACCTATCAATCGGGAGAAATTGTACAATTCAAAATAGGATGCAGACGTATCTTTTGAAGCGGCAATGTGTCTTGCGTCTTTTTCTAATGTCTACTGACAGTTCTCGTCAGTTCTGTACTTTGTTGTTTCCGGTCAATCATCATTTATGAAAAGTTAATAATAATCTTATCGTTATATTTATTTAAATAATACAAAAATATGCCTAGATATCACGGAAAAAAAAGAATCGTTGTATCAAGTAAAATTTATTTGGATCAATTAAATTAAAGTGTCATATATGCACGACAAAATATTATTTTGGAGTAATTAAAATAATTTCTTGGTTTCAATGCAGGTTAAAGTATTGATGCAACTAACTGTTAGTTGACTGAACCAAATATTTAGTCAACTGGACCATTTTCATGAATTATTTTGATAAAATTATTGCTTCAACATAGTGAATATTTTGTTGAATTGAATCTGAAAAATGATCAAATCAATTGAGAAAATAATGATTTAGTCAATTATAATTAATGATCTAATGAACAAACGTAATCATCATATCAATTTTTTTTTGCTTGGTTCGAAACAAATTTTGGATTCAGGTGAAGAATTATGTTGTTAAATTGAATAACAAAATTACTAAATCAACGAAATTCATAAGAAAATCAAGAAAATTTATTGCTTGCGTTAATTTTGAGAATTTATCCGATAAATTAAATATTTTAGTTGGAAAGTATAATATGTTGATTGAACTTGAAATGCAATCAGTTTGATCAACTGATTGCTAATTTTAATATAAAAATTAAGTTGACATAACATACTGAGTGATTTAAAAAAGAAAAGTTAAATATACTCCATAGCATTTTATTTAAAAAGAAAAAACAATAACAAAATAAAATATT
>CAJUYI010006807.1:0-13102 GCA_910591695.1 Galerucella pusilla
TGACAGGAATGTCAAAATTTCCTAGCGATTTGCGGAAAAAGACTTTACTTGAGCATAACTAGTAAAAAATGGAAAAAGTAATTTTAGGGTGCCACTAATTTTCTTCCCTAAAAGAAGATTAGAAAGAAAATCGAATCTAAAAAAAAGGTTTAGTAGCAAATACAACAAAAAAAATACTTAGCACACTAATACAGTTGTTTGAAGATAAAGATGATGCGATGTAGGTACTACGGATTTACTGCAGGAACGGTATTTAGAAAACGTTTAACAGGAACTGCCTGTCACACTGGAACTGTGATCCAGCAGCTTTTCTGCCACACAGGAACTGTGATCCAGAAAAATTGCTCGTCAAACCAGAACCTGTGCCCCAGAAACAGTCAGACTCTCCAGAAACTGTTTTATGTGCAAGGAAACTGTGGTCCAAGAAACTGTTTTTTTTTTCGGGAACTGTTCTTCCCAGGAACTGTGCTATAATAGTGATACCGGTATAAGTAAAAAAAAGTAACAAAAAAAATTTAAGCATGAGGATATCTGTCCAGCTCAATAAATACAATTTAATAATTCAACTTAAGGATTCATCTGATTTGTATTGAAAAATAAGAGACAATCATATCAAACTAAAAATATCTAATATTAAACTTAGCTAGATAGGAGAAGAAAGGTATAACCATGTGGCTTCCAAAATGGGTAGCCATTTTGTAAAAAAAAATTACTCATTGACTATTAATACTGAACTATGGAATTTTTAAAATATAAAGGTAACAAGAAAAATAACATACTAGTAATCAAGATAGGTACTTTATGGATAACGACAGCCTATTAGTTTTTGTTTAAACTCATGTTAAAATAATTACAGTTGTTGTATTGTCTAGAATATTGATTTTTGGTCTACTAGTTTAATCCACCACAAATCACAAAAGTAAAAGAATTCATTAAATATTTGAATGATATAATTTGAGGGAATATATATATAATATTCTACCGAAAATCAAAATTCTGAAGTGATTATTGCACATTTTTAATATCTGAAATGTTAACCAACAAAGTAAACGTTTTTAGCGGGCTGACGAATTGTTCCATTAATCGATAAAAAATTGATATTTTCCGATGATTCAAAGTTCATCACAATGGGAAGACCCTCAGCTATCATTCCATGTGACTTGCAGCTCGTTTGTACTTGACAAAAATATTCTAAGAAGCTGTCAAAGTTTTTTTCCACAAGATTTTGAGACTATTTCATTAATTTGTTCATATTTGAAAAAAATACTTAGTCTTTTATCCTAATTTTTTTTATGGAATCTTATGAGGTCTTGAATGATCTCTGAAATTTTTTTTAAATATTTTTCTTGCGTTTTGATGAAAAATTGATTTGTTTATTTATTTACTTTAAAAAAAGTCTGGTTTTTACTGGTGTTATCTATTTTCCTGATTTCTGGAAAACAATTGGATTTTATTAAAAATAAAGAAGTACATTCGAAAACTAGACTCTCTAAGCTTTAAAATTATGTGTATTGAAAAGCAATATATAGGATAATACATTTTTAAATCGCGATTGTTCCACAGATTGTACAGAACTCCGAAAGCGGCTGGAAAATGTGAATAAATAAGTCAATTTTTCATCAAAACGCAAGAAAGATTTAAAAAAAAATTTCAGAGATCATTTAAGACCCCCTTAGGTTCCATTATGAAAAAAAATTAGGATAAAAGACTAACTATTTTTTTAAATATGAAAAAATTAATGAAATAGTCTCAAAATCTTGTGGAAAAAAACTTTGACAGCTTTTTAGAATATTTTTGTCAAGTACAAACGAGCTGCAAGTCACATGGAATGATTGCTGAGGGTCTTCCCATTGTGATGAACTTTGAATCATCAAAAAATGTAAATTTTTTGCCGATTTATGGAACAATTCGTCCGCCCGCTTACAAGTTAATGCATAGATAGCAGAATTCCTACAGGCAAAACGGCAGCTGAAATGAAGAGACTTTTAGGTCTTATCATCTACAGAAATGGTCTCTATAATTTTTTTTGCAAATTTGATAGGTATCGAGAAATGGTCTCCATCAAATTTTTTGCAAATTTGATAGGTATCGAGATAATAAGACGATCCCCATTTTTCATTTGAAGAAAAATTCTCTAATTCGCATATTGAGCCAGATATTAGCGAGAAACCCGTTTTCCAGGGTTTAGGGGGCCATTCCCCCCCCCCTTCCGTAAACTCAATCGCGTCAAGTTTTTTCTCGTTTAAAATCACCTGTCGTGACCCAAAAATTGAGCCCAAAGTGAAGTTTTCAAGGACTTTCCAGGAGCTTTGTCCCTTTATTTACTAGACTATTTATCGCAACTATTATGTTTCAAATAATTGTTCCTATGGTTATGAATCACTTTGAGCATACATTCATCGAGAAATCTTAGCTTCACCACCGAAAACTAACATGGAATTGAACGGGTGAAGATGATAGAGCATTACGAAAATTTCGTTTCTCGTTTTTCTTTTAATCGTCCTGGAAATCCAGCACTCTGTAAACTCCTACATAAACTTGAAACGATTATGGATCTAACGTGTACGTGATATGCGGAATAAATCCTGACAAATTGTAAATATCGAATCAAATTTTCTTGCGTATAATAAACTAGCGGCTGAGCTGTCGATTACAGAGATTTCCATAGAAAAAACGACGTCTTGTTTGGGGTTAGGCGCTTCATATAGAGAAGGCCGCTTTTTATGTTACGAGGTTATTGGGTACATATATTTTCTCAAAGTACTTTTTAAACTAAAAGCTATTATTATCTGGGTATAAGAAATTTCATGAATTTGATATATTATACGAAGTAAAATGATTTTTTCTACAACTGCTATGAAAAGTGACGTATTTCTCATAGCTTACTTAATTTCAAAACCAAATATTGCTCATACTGTGAGAAATATTATTTCTCACGGCACACTGATAAAATTATTTATTTGCATTAAAAAAATTCCTTTTCACTCAAATAAATATTTGTTTCCTATGGTCCAAACTAATATTTATTTGATAAATTTTAAAAAGTGGTTTGCCATGTGTCTCCCTAATTTATTTAAGATAAATAAATATTCTTTTATAATCAACTAGTCCTAGTCAAAATAAAACAAATAAATATATTTGACCTAATCAGTTACTGAAAAAATAGAACAAATAATTATTTGCATCAAATCTCATCGAAATAAATATTTATTTAATCATATTCAACTTGCTGAAAAATGAACAAAATACTTATTTGGCCAAATCCATTCGGTTTAAAATTCAAAAACATATTTATGTGATTTAAATGGCATACAAATGTAATTTATTTCATCATACTTTCTAAAGAGAAAATATCAAATAATTATTTATTTCATCATATTCCCTTAAGAGTAAAAATCAATTCAATATTTATTTACTTTTAACTAAGTCCTATTTATTTAACGCTAATCGCCCAATGAAGGATTTAAGCAAATATATATTTGCTTTAAATGTATTTATAGTGTGTACAAAAAGCAATGTAACTTGCATAAGTAACATTTTTCACTAGGTAGAGGGAGTTATAGTTAAATAATTGGTAAAACAGACCAAGACCAAGCTATTGCATTGTCTATCGGTTGCAATATATGCATGTACTTGTTTACCAATGCTTTATAATACACTCCCTATACCTAGTAGTGAATGTTACATATAAGTTATTTCGCATAAGTTAGTGCATGTTTGTATCAAACGACTCATTTTTATCACCCCTTTCTACAGTTCTTATATTGTCCATTAGTTATGGGACACCCTGTATTTATAAATCCCGCCGCCGCTAATTACCCTGGAGGTACAAGCGGTTATTGTAAATAAAAAAAAATGCAAATTTGTTAAGAAACATGGAAAACCTAGAAGATTATCATGTGTTTCGTAATCATCATAAAATAAATGTTCATTCAAAATAGAAACATTATTGAAAATTATATAATCTGAAGTTTCCATTTTAATTAATATAATAACATATTTAATCGTAGTTTTCAATTCTGATCAGCCTTTTTTCAGTAACATTTTTCGATATTGTCAAATTTAACGGTATTTTACTCTTGGGTGAAACTATTTTTTCTTGACAAACCTTTGATATTTGATGACTGTATTCTAGATTTCAGATAGTGCAGAAAATAAAATAAAAAAGTTTTCCATATTATGAATCCAACTTAGGGGGACATTGAGGAATAAACTGAAATTTGAAATTATGGCGAATGCAAGGGTGAGTCCGCCATTTTCTCAAATAGCGGTAGAGTAGAGCTTGAAAACTACTGTGGTTTGAGAAGCATGGAATTGTACTTTTTTCTCGAAAAAAATCTTCAGCAGAATAGATTTTTCTACACAAATCTTCTCCCTGGAATATCAAAGGAGATCAATCAATGGATACAATTTGGACAAAAATAAAAACAATGGCGAATGCGCAGGAGAGTTCGCCATTTTTTCAACTTTTATTCCAAAACCACATTTTTTATGTCGATGCTACAGTATTTTAATGAGCACGGAGTGGTACACTAGACTTTTTCCACGACAGTCTTGCAAGAAAGCGAACACCAAATTAAACCTTGTTGTAATTATTTCGAAGAAGTTTCTGTCCGAAGAAAAAAATAAATAAAGCAGTCATAGCCTGGAGTATCGATTTAGCAACGGCGTCTCTAATACCTACTTACGACACTATTTCCCAGAAAGATTAGAAAGACCCTAGCAAACCCTCAGGCCGGAAAATGTATTACAAGGAAAATGAGCTATATACAACGCTTGCGGTTGGAAAAGGAGACAGATCAAATTCGATATCAAGTTGTAAGAGTTACTTCTTAGAATGCGTTTAAAATTAAACGTAGAAAACTATGGAAGTGTAGATACGTGCGAAATGTGTTATTTATGTTTAATTGTTTATTTAAATGGTATAAGATGAAATACGGTATCCGCCTAAATAAACAGTACCGAAACAGAGAGTGCTGTGGAGTTGTTTATGTATTATGGATTTGTCATATTTGGCTTACTTGTCGTTAGTAGATATATTAATAGTACGCTGCAGTTAAATTTGATTTAAAAATGGTTCTAACAACGGAAGAAAAAGTTTTTTTGGTAGAGCATTATTTTCGTTCATACGGAAAAGGTCGTAATGATAATCAGAATCCACTTACTGTCAACCAAGAGCGTTATAGAGAGAAAATTATTATACCTTTTGTGAGAGATCTAAATAACTTTTGCCGTGCACGAAATCTACAGTTTCGCACACAATGGTTCCAACAAGATGGTGCAACGAGCCATACAGCTGTGCGCACCTTAGACTTACTCCGTCAGCATTTCGATAATAGAATAATTTCTCGGGGAACAGACTTCGAATATCCTTCTCATTCACCTGATCTGACGCCACCTGACGCATACATTTGGGGCATAATGAAGGACAAAATATTTCACTCGGAAAATCCGCCGGCGAATATTGCCGAACTACGGGAAAGAATACAAAATATTTTTCGGCAGTTACATCAACCACTTTTTATAAATATGTTTATTGACTAACAATCGATATTTTATTTAGTTAATCCCATATTTAGAGGAATTCCTTTCATTTCCTTGTAAATAGATTATAATTTTATTATTAAATATCCGTATAATTTAGTATTAAGGCACTGTATAAATCGAAAGTTTCTCATTATACCTCCATTCGTTTGAAAAAGCTACTTTGTTAGCGAAACGCGTCACTTTAAGTTTAAATATAATGTAGATTTAACAAAATAAAATTGTTTGATTTCATAACAGTGTTTATAAATTTTGATGATTTTTTGAAAATTTTGAATACAATGGAGTATTATTGTCTCACACCTATTCAATTATAAGGGGCGCTAAACTTGTTACTATTTTGACGGAAAATTGGTTATAACTCACATTACAATCTTATATTGTTCTGGTTGTGATGAGGAAATTGAGCGTAGTACAGTTTCAAAGTGAAATATGGGATGTTTCACAAAATATTACTTTAATCCGGCACCGAGTTAAGAAACAGCCTGTATCATTGTAAGCTGCTAACACGTTTAACGGATAACTTTTTCTGGTATGTTTTATGATAACATACCTACTGAGCTTATTACCTTATTATTCCTAAACACTTTAAAAGCAAATTTTGGCCGACTACAGTTGTGTGTTTGAGGTTGTGATATTGACTGCGGATCCTTGAGCAGCGTCCACATTATGTCGAATGGTGTCGATCGACAATGCCGATCCAGTGTGGATGGTCTCCCGACATTGTCGATCCATAATGATAATGTGGACGCAGTTTTACAATGAAGGGCATTGTCGATCGACACCATTCGACATAATGTGGTCGCGGCTTTATACGGTTCCATTAGCCTAAACAACTACAGTTGGAAGAATCAATTCTCCAGCTACCAATCCCGTCTTAGATTCTTTACGATGCTTTCTAGGCTTCTACTACCTCTACTTTGGCAATATTTAGACAATTTCAAGAATTGATTTCGTTAGTGAAAAATTTGTGTACTGGCACCGATATGTAGACGACATTTTAGCATCATCCTACACCGGTATAACTAGACAATTAGATAACTTCATTACTCACATCAACTCAATACATAAAAATATCAAATTTACAGTAGACATTGAACAAAATAAGTCTAAGCTTTCTGGACCATGAAATTTCAAATATGAATAATAAACATTATTTTTCTATATTCCATGGAGCATCACATACATTACATTACAATTCATAATGGTTCGGTCCACATATTCTGTTATAAATAAGCAGCTTTCAATAGTATGATACATAGACTTTTAATAGTTCCATTAAATACTGACAATAACAACAAAGAACTGAATATAATAAAACAAATAGCATTTAATGAATATTACAATCCAAATTTGATAGACAAAATTATAAATAAAAAGATACTAAAACATAATTTAGAACAAACAAAAATAACACCGGTGGTCAACACGATTTCTGGGTACGACTGCAGCATGTTAAATTTTGGTTTCTCCTACAACAAAAATTGGACAAAAAAACTTTTTTCGATTAAAATTTGCTTTTGTAAAAACAATAGCAATTTTTCGGAAAAAATTACTGATTTTCATATTTTTTCCAAACTTCCACTGTAAATTATAATTAGAAATCATTTTTTTGGATACAAAAGTCTTTTTTATTGAAGATTTGTGTTAAACAATAACATATAGATGTGAAATAACAAGAAATTAATGTCTAAAAGTGAATATTCTTCGTATTAAGTCAAATTAAATTATACTTATCGTTGTAAGTTGTAAATCAGTTCAAAGCAAACTCTACGAACTACATATAAATATTTAAGTGTTTTTCAATGTCTAGAATCAGAATTTAAGCATGAGAATAGAAACCCATGAAAAAATATTTGTTTAGTTGACCGGTGAATTAATTTAAAAGCTCAACATACTTTGGAACAACATCCTTAAAAATCAAATCATTTTCAGAAACTTTAGACTCAAATATTTGCGTTAGATCCGATTACAATGTATCCCAATTCACTAAAAACAACCAATCTAAATCTTCAAAATTAAACAAATCAGAAGTTTAGGAAATAAAATGTGGTAATGACAACTGTGATGAAATTTATATAGGTATAACTATCAGTAATTTCAAAACTAGAATTTCAGAACACAACCAAAAATCAGATTCCAACTGCTAATCATGCAAACCAATAACCTTTGAAATTTTGCATATAGAACCTAAGTCCCTCAAATTAAATATTTTAGAAGTTCTTGAGATGAATAGAAACAATTATTCAGATAATCTTCTTAATGACCAAATAGATATCAACAATTCCCCTTATTGAACCTTTTTACCTAGAAAGGTTCCGGTAAGATTGTTGTGAATGAATTTCCAGGTGAACTTGTTAAATACTTCAGTTAATCCCATATTTATTTATTGTATTTCCATTTAAATAGATTATAATACTTTTATCGTCAACCGTCAGTAAAGTCGTCAATTATCAGATTGATTTCCGGAAGTAAACAAACAGTTTACCTTCCTCAACTTTATCTGCCGCAGATAAAGTGACATGCGGCGGGTGCAGTATTTTGACTTTGACATTACTCGAAAATCATCATCTGTCAGTGTCACGCTTCTCCCTATTACAGCTCCATAATAGTTTTCTTGCGATTTATTTATAACAAATTATTGTTGGAACTCCTTTGACTTCAGGAATTTACTTTTATAATGCTTCAGGGTGTAACTTCAATTTATATATAACGAATAATAAGTATATTTGTTCTATATTTGCTGTTTACTTTGTCATAATAAAATGCAATGAAATATACCTCAGTTTCTTATATTCTGAATTCTGAGCGGTTGGCGATAAAATTTTGTATGCACCACGTCAGTAAAGTGTCTTTATCGGACTCGCCTGTTATTCGCGTCGCTTCGCTCGTCTCATAATTTCAGACTCGTCCGATGAAGAATCACTTTACTGCCTTGGTACATAATTCACTTTTGTCAACATCCGTAAAAACTCAGTATTAAGGCACTGTATAAATTAAATTTTTTTTCATTATACCTCCACTCGTTTGAGAAAGCTACTGTGTTAGCGGAACGCGTTACAACTTCAAGTTAAACATAGTTTCAAATATAATGTAGATTTAAACAAATTAACTTTATTTATATAATTTTTTTTGCACAAAACTTCTTTTAGCTGCTTCCTCCGTCAATAAAAAAAAACAAATTTCTAGTGTAAAAAGATGTTTTCCTAGTATCATTGTATAGCATGTGCTGAATTTTCAAAAATTGCTATCTCTACCAAATCGAATTTTCATCAACGGAAAAAACGGTTCCAGGAAAATATTTATTATAGCCATAAATAGTGTGTGATATTGAATTTTATTACTTCATATATTTGAACTTTAGTAGAGTAATTTGAATCATCCCTTGATTTATCAGCGCATAAAAAAGTCTTTAATTTCACGGTTAAACTAGATGGTATCAATTTGTCTTTTACTGCGAATGGTTTTTGGAATTCTTGTTTTTCTTCGGCTCGGATTTATTGAGAAATAGGATATGAAACGACTAAATGCTGGAATCTATTGGTTCCTGATAAAGCAAAAATATCAATTTATATTAATTACGCGGAAATTGACAAAAGTTTCTGGAAAAAAGTTTTTATTTTGCCTGGATATTCGTCTAAACCAGGGATTTCCAAACAATTTTCCAAAATAAATGTGGCATCAAATGGGCAAAGTCTTCAGTCATTTTAAAGTGTTGTAAATATTAACTCACTAACAAGCTCTGGAAGGGGTGGAGGGATAGTGTAGGACAGAGTGCCTAAGGGTGAACTCTGCCAAAAATGGTATCTTTCGCTTCACTATAAAAAGGAAGCTTGTGACACTAAAACTACCTAACTTCTTCAACGTGCAGCTATGTCTAAACCAGGTGATCAAGTAAATGGGTATAATAGATGCAAAGCTAATTTGGAATTCACACCAACATGACAAAATCAGGAAGAATGGCCTTGAAGCGGGCGATAGGAAACTATATCACACAACTGTTGTGACCTATGGATCCTTAGTTTGATAGCCAAAAACTGATCAAAGGAGATCCGAATTGGAGCTATCAACTTTCAGAAAGCAGCGATGGAAGCCTTTCTCAATCTGGAGCTGGAGCCTACGTTGCTAGACCCAGGTGCATGTCTACGCATCGTTGGGAAAGCTTGCATTCATATTCCAGACGAAGTTCTGCGGGGATATGGAAGCTAAAAGATCTTCATACTCTCAGATAAACAGGCAGAACTGAAATATTGTTCCCAGATCAAATCTAGGCCAAGAGCACAAAAAGCCTAAAGGCTGATGTGCGGGTCTCGAAGCCTCTAACTAGCGGTTCCGAACCAATCAAACAGCCTGAGCAGGAACTTTAGGAATAAATGGAAAGGTAGAGGTTATCTTCGTGGTGAGTGAGTCTTTAAGGATCTCCATCTAAATTAACCAAGATGGATTTCTTCAATAGGGTACAAGCATAAATTTTGCTATTGGTGGAAATTGACGCTTCATCAGGTCTCCTAACTACTTGCATGCCTATTTTTAAAAAAAATATGAACATTACTTTTAAAACGACTTTGTAAATCATAAAATTTGAAAGTCCGCTAAAACGCGCTTTACGTCATGAAGATGGCTGCCCCATGGTGTGACGTCATTTGTTTACGCTCTTATTCGTGTATCACGCTCTGAGTTCTTGTGACCTAATTTGTTTATGAAAGCTTTAAGAATGGATAAAGCCGAAAAAAAACTTTGTATTCCAAGTATTGCATTGTTCCAGTGTGTAAATCAACGTCTATTAAAACTCCAGACAAAATATTTGTTACTTTACCTGGTGGCGCAAGCAAAAATACACTTAAGGGAAGGGCATTACTTTTGTTTGTGAAGACCATTTTAATGTGAGTACCTACTTCTATGCTGGTAATTTCAATTCTTAAATAATTTGAGGTTATTTACCTATATGTCTAGGAATCAACCACAAAAACATCATTTTCTCACGACCACACATCGAAATATGGTTGGTATGTATTATGTGAATAAAACATAGCTTAGATCGTACTTACGATAATGCTTTAACTCCTCTTATCTCCTCTGCATTAAAGCAGCTGTTTGACTTTATAAATTCAAGCAGCATAAATGAGTCTACTTTGGGCAAGTTATCAGTTTGTGCTGTTACAAAACCTTCGCTAGCCATATCTTTACTCACAAAATATGGAAGAATCGTCACTGAACACTGAACTAGTGAATAAAATATATTCTTCCAAAAGTTTTAAAATATCCTCGGATATATCGAATATTTATGTCCACTTTCCACTTTACGTTGACTTTTAGAAATAAAAAAAGCACACACAAACACGTAATGGTCACAAACAAACATATAAATTATATTTTTATGTCGATGATGCAATTAATAGTTGATTAAAACACAGTATAAACACACAACTACAGATAACCTAATGCGATACCGGCCATATTGACATAAGTAAACACAAGAGATACGACATCACACGTATCATCGGTAGCGTTCGGAAATCCTCGGGTTGTGGTCGGAGAGTGCATTGAAATTGGGAGTAATATCCAATGGAAACTGGTATATTTCCTATTATTAGTAATTTTTGATATCATATTTACTATTATAAATTAATATCCAAGCAAAATATGAAATATGCGTGTACTCTATTGGGGTTGTATTAGGGATATTGTAAATGTTACTATTTCACTATTTCACCACGATAAATAGTGTAGATATATAATTTGAAGCTGAAACAATTTGTTGGCAAACAATTTAAGAGTCTTTCACATTCATGGTAAGTTGCTCTTTATAAGCTATAAACTTTTTATTTCAAATAAAAAAACTCGCTCACTAATATCCACTCTATACAGATGTACTAACTTTCTGTAACTGATACCCTTACAAACATCCAACTTGAAAATTAATTTATTTGTTTTACTTTGTAAATTTTTTTTGGATGGTCCCTATGAGGAAACTTTCTTGATATAATTATTGTGAAAGTGAAAAACTGAAAAGACTCCCAAACATTTCTTTAAAACACTCTCGTTATTAAAGTCATTAAAGAACCCCCCACGAAAAAAGCACTTGTGCACGACCTTGGCCTGGAAAGACTAAATTTTTGGATGGGAGAGTTCCTAAGAAATAGCATTGTGAAAACCGGATGTTATTCTTTATATTTCTTTCATCCGATAAGACAGCTTTGTCCTTTTTTTTTGTTCATGAAAACCACTTAGATATTCGTATTTTTTCGGATATATTCAAAGTGGAATTTTTATTGAATTTTTAAGTACAAACATGGGCGATGTTTTGGTAAATGTGAATCTACAATTTTTAACTATTTTCCCCAGAAATATCTCGTTGCAAACCTTTTTTTTTCTACGACTGCTATGGAAAATAGTTCTTTTCCCACAATTTACGAAACTACAAAGCGTCACTTTGCCTGAGCCGTGGTAAAGATTGCCTAAGCCGTGGGAAAGATCTTTTCCCACGCCACAATAAAATCAACAGACACTTAGTATGCTACTGTCATCTTTAAATACCTACTTGGTTGTCACAAAACTGTCGGATTATATTAGAAGTTTTTAAATTGTAAAAGGTAGTTTCAATCGTGCTTTGATAAAAATCCCAATTTCTATTGAAAATATTAGTTTAACAAGACATATAAGTACTTATTTATAATATGAATAATATGGATACTGATAATAGTGACGATTTTAATAACTTTAATAATTTTAATAACTTTAGATTTGTTGCGGCAATTTCAAGAAAAAAGTATAAATTGGCAAACGGAGAATTTGTAGAGTGGCAAGAAAATACAAAATTAAAATCTTTTTCGGAAGGTGCACTTTTGGTATATTTAGAAAAGTCGTCAAAAAAATTAAAGGCGTGTACACTTTGATCACAGTTTGTGCAGTTGTAGAAAAATTATAGTGTGCAGCATGTGGGGAAAGTACTTTTCCCACTAGTTACACAACATACTATTGTCAAACCAATGAAGATTTAAACAGTTACCAGATGTGGTAACTTCTCCGATTGGCAAGGTACTGAGTTTTGTCTTCACGTTCAATAGAGAATTGACCTGTTCGTGCGTAAGGTACGGTGTCTTTCGCCCCTTTCCTGATTCTTCCAACCCTAATGTAGGTACTAACTCAGGGATACTTCGGTTTTTTGTTTTAATAGATACCTATTCTTATACTGCGCATGCATGCAATATCTCGTAAGCCTACAAAAATTATATCGAACAGTATTATACAAAAAGTAATAGGACGTATCGTTCTTAAATTATTTTCAACTGCAATTAGACGTAACCCACACTGTTTACATGGTAGAATGCAACACAACAAGTCGCAGCGTGTATTTTTCTATTTGAATTGGTGTTTTATAAGAGACACTGCAATTCTTTTAAAAAAGAACAAAATGCAGCATTCGAGAAGATGGGGCTCATTTGCCTATCACTTAAGAAAGATGACGGAAAATTTGTTGTTTGCAAAAAAATGTTCCTAGGAACCCTGGCATTAAAAGAAAAGATGGTGCTCTCCTGGGTTAAAAAAGCCAACTGGG
>CAJUYI010006808.1:978-13101 GCA_910591695.1 Galerucella pusilla
TTATTGTATTTCATAAAAATGTTTCCCCCACTCATTTTCGAAATGATATTTTGACTTGGATAACAGAAGAGTTTTTTCCAAAAAAAAGGATTTTTTGTCATAATTTTTCAACTTTCCAGTATTAAAATTCATAAAAATGTATCTCCCACTCATTTTCGAAATGATATATTTCGACTTAATTGGGATAATAGAAGAGTTTTTCCGAAAAAAGCGAATTTTTGTCAAAATTTTCAACTTTCTAGTATTATATTACAAAAAAATGTATCACTCACTCATTTTCGAAATGATATTTGGACTTAATTGGGATAATAGAAAAGAGTTTTCCAAAAATAACGGAGTTTTTGTCAAAATCTTCAACTTTCTAGTATTATATTTCATAAAAATGTTTGTCCCATCCCACTTATTTTCCAAATTATATAACAGAAAATTTTTCTCCAAAAAAAATGGCATTTTTGTAAAAATTATCAATTTTCCAGTATTTTAGTTCATAATAAAACATTTTCACTTGTGATTTTAAAACATTTTATATTTGCATTAAAATTAAACCCTATTGCTCTCAACGATGTTACGACTATGTACTTGAAAGCGATATTTCGGTAGTTTTATGTTTTTCTCTCTCGCCTCATTTGCTTAATGCAAAGTGGCCTACTGCGTTTCTATAGATACTCAAAACTATATTTAATGTGCCGTTAAATACTGGGATGTATATCTACTTTGAAATATGTTCTAGATTTTTGTCATAAACATTTTTCATTTCAATTTTTCCGTTTGACATCCAAAGGGTATCAACGAAATTGATTCTACTCCCCCAGAATAAGTTTTTTTATATAAAAATAGAGAATTTTTAACAGAAACGAGTCATTAAAAAGGAATTGATTTGGAGGAGTGAATTTATGGATAAAACCTCCCTAATTTATATGAAGATTTAAAAATCATACTCTGTATACCCCCCAAAACCACCGAAATCACTCTATCAATTTACCCTAATGTGCAAATTTAAATCAAACCATGATGTTTTTATTATCTTTGACAGAGATTTATACGACCAACATCAGAATCCAAAATTAATACTGCACGTCGTCACCACCACCACCGCCGCCGTCTTATTTTTTGTATTAAATTCTTAATAATAAAAAATAACCTATCATTATAAAATCGAGTTGATACGTTTTCCCCATCACAATTCTAAACGAAACGAAAGAAAAAGAAAATAAGCTGGAAGGAGACAGAAGTTGGGGCGCGTTTGGCAAAAAAAACCCTTAAGTTTCTAATTCGATTTAGAAGGGTAACGAAAATATTGTATTTGGTCTACAAATGAAATTTTCCTACGATCACATAGGAAAGTGACATATCGCACTGTCTAGTTTTATGGAAAGTGGCCTTTATTCATACGCGTACGGAAAAAAAACTTATCCGTACGTGTCCGGATAAAAAAGCTGTCAAATGAATTTTTATTAGGATTGACCACTGGCAAGCTGTCAAATATATAATTTTTAATTAGATTCACCTATGTAATATCTAAATTTTAAGCGATCTATTCAAAAAGTGAAATTTTTGTCCTTTTCTTGATTAAAAAAAATTTGGGGCGCGGTCGAGGATCGAACCCGCGTACTCTTCGTCACTTTCAATTTCTATAATTATCCAACCAATTAATAATTGTAATAACCTACCTATATTATATAGTTAAACTACTTGAATTTTGGTCACTATTGATAGCTTTTGTTAATTTTGAAATCAATTTTGTTGACTTTAATTGTAACATTTTGTGTATTAATATGTCAGATGTTGATTACACATTATTTGGTGGAATTAACACGTTATCGTAGGAAAAAAACTGTACATTACTCGTGCGAAAGTGATTTTTCACACTCGTGTGAAAAATGTCACTTTCCGCACAGGTTATGTAATATACTATTTTTTACATTTTATTAGTAGTGAGAATCGTTGAAAAAAATGTTAACTTTAACGCGCTGTATCTCGAGAAAAATATGATAATAAGAAGGCGAAGAAGTTTAGATTTGTAGTAAATTTTATGCTGGAAAGATTTAGGGTGGTAGCATTTTTTCTGCTTTCTAAGTTTATTAAATAAAATCTTAATGTGTTTTTTACCCTTCAGAGAACAATAATATTAAATATCTTATATTAAAAATTGTTCGTAACCCAAAAAGTTGAATATTTCACTTGAATGAATTTGTTTTAAACAAATATTTTCCAAAAATTTAAAAGAAACAATTTGAAATACCAAAATTACACTCTGAAAAAGATTTTCTTGAATAAAAGAAAATTTTTTTAGGATAAACAAATCTGAAGTTTGAATAGAGTCAACCAAACAGAGGTGTTAAGTTAAAATTTCGGTTTGTTTAAAATTTCAAACAAGAGTTTGGTATCATTCAAACTAATTGTAGTGTTATATAATCATTCAGGTGATTAGATTTAAGGAAATTATATCTTCAATCCAAACTCCAAGCTGTTTACTTCAAACAATTAATATTTTAATATATACAATTAATTTCTTTAAAACGTTACGACCATCTCTTGTTTTGAAACTTGAGTTGTTTATTTTAAACAATTACAAGTTTAAATGGAACAATACATTTTTTAAAACTTCAAAATAATTTCTTTTGTGCAAACTTAAAGAGTGTTTGTGCAGCTGATGACAAAGTTCTACAAAACTAAAACCAAATTCGAAAAGTCTAGATTGCTGAAAAGGTAATTTAAGTGAAAAGTCTTGCTATCTGTCCAAACATATTTATTGAAGAATTTATATAACACAAACATATAATCATTGATTTTGAGTACCACTACTACTTGTAAACACGTGTCGAAATATACAAAACTTAAGAAGTACCTACATACAAAGACGAATTCAAGGATTTATCTATATGTAGACAACTAACCCGGTTAGTTTTGTACTGGAATACTATGATTGCCACTCAAAACACAAATATATACATAGCAGCAAAAAACACCCTTAGGTGGGACAATCACATTTCATCATCACATCACAATACACACATCCAGTAAATCCATAACTTGGCCACAGGTTAATGATGTGACTTGGCAGTAAATGTTAAACTTTAAAGTATAACCGTTGTATGCATACAATCCATACAAAACACCATAATATAAAGAAATTGAACTTCTAACGGGTTTTGTCTCTGATAGTTTGCAAACAATATCTACGGTCCACGATATAAATACACCGAGTACAGAGACAAGGGCCGAGTACCTACTTACTTATTATCTGCAGTCCAACTACTACTATGACGAAACGAGAGGGGTGAGGTTTTCACGTTTCAATGCTCGTGATTGGGTGTTTAATTTCTTTAAAACAAAGAATTTACAAATGTTTTTTAATTTCAAAGAAATATATTCTTTGAACCAACAATGTAGAATTACATTATGGCATCTATACTTTCAAAGCAATGATTCATTATCTATAAGAATTTTATATTTTGATTTAAACAAATTTATATATTTTCAACAAATATTTCCTTTATATTTAATAATTGCCATATTTGAAACAAATAAATGTGAACATTAATTTCAAACAATTCATAATCTATATTTAAACAGTTCAAATTTCTCCATTCAACACCTATTGCTTTGAGTTAAACAACATTTGTTATTATTATAAAATTTTTATTAAATGAATGTAATTGTTCAATTCAAACCAACCGTTTTCAGCGTAAATGAATATTCTTTAAGTTAAATAATTGCATTATTTGGAAGAAAGTTATCCAAATAGTAATTGCAAACAATTTATAATTTCAATTCAAACAATTTGAATTTTTTAATTGAACACTCAATTCTTTTGCATTTATTACAAATTGTTAATTCTAAACAAATCATTTTCAAACAAATACGTTTACTTCATTCAAACAATCCTTTTTCAGAGTGTAGAAACTTTAGATTCATAAATAGATATACATATAAGTAGATTACATAAAGTTAGGGTTAAAATATTTTCCATTGAAAAAAAGCGGCACCCATGCACGAGGAAAAGTCTCCATGACGACCCTCAATATAAAAAGGAACCTCTACCACCGAACAAACTGAAACTATAGCTAATCTATTACCCTCAAACCAAAGCTTATTATTCAGTCGTTATAAATGAGATGTAATTTATATTCTATTTTAATAATGCTACCAGCCATTTGGCATTACTTTGTGTTGTAAAAATTTTTAAAAGGGCTTTAGAAGCAAATTTGCATCCTTATAAAAGAACGTCAACGTGACAAACTTCACGAATTTATCGAGAATTTTCTTGTGTACGCGATTAGTTTCAAAAATTATTTGTTTTTATTTAAAGGAAAATGTTATTTCCAAAAAAAAATTAAAATGCATTTGTAGGTAAAACATTTGCCTGGCCTTTTGGTCTTATCCAGTGCCATCAAATGATGGAAAAAAAAAAAAAAAAAAAAAAAATTAAGTACAGGGGGGAGAAGAGAAGGTTTGGATCTTCAAATGAACAAATAATTATTGTGTACATATATTTTATACTTTTAGCACCAAATACTTTCAAAATATACCAAGGAAACCATTTGAAATGCCAAAAAATTCATTTAAAGAGTTAAAGAGTTTCAATAAGTTCAAGGTAATAAAATTCACATCCTTACGGTTAGTAGACAAGCACTACTAGCCCTGAACAGACCACGTATCACATCAGGCCTAGTACTGGACTGTCACCTGTCCCTGATTGAAGCCTGTAGCAACAACGAAGTCACTCTGAGCTGGATCAAGGGCCACAGTAAATCGAAAGGTAACCACATTGCCGACTTACTAGCCAGGAAAGCAACCTCCAAAAACTCTTGGGGCCTGGCACTTTCATTGGTCTGTCGGCGTCAGCTATGATTGACCTAATACAGGAACACTCATTTGAAAAGTTTAAGGGTAGATGGGACGATGCAGAAGGTTGCAGACTTGCCAAGGAACAGGAACAGGAAGATGAAATTGTCGAACACATTCTTTGTGAATGTCCGACACTCTCTCAATTTAGGTTTTCTGTATTAGGCAAGTACAGGCTAACACAAGCCAGCATGAGAGAGCTTACTTCCGGCGACGTAATCGCCTACTTCAAACAAGTAGGGGGTCACCCACCCTTCAAATTCTTACAGATACAGAAGTTCAAGAATTCTATAAAAATCTTGTAATAAGTTTAAATGTAATTTGCGGTTAAAGTAAAAATACCTTTAGACGTAGATCGACTATTTAGAAGAGGAGATAAGCACGAAGAAAATTTTTTAATTACGCCATCCATCCCTTCTCCCTAAAAAATGTCTCATCTTTCGATCTAATCGCACGATTTCAATTATTTATAGGTGTTTCGCAACCCTACTGGAAAATGAAAAATAAACGGGCGTTTTTAATTTTTATTTCCCCTGTTTCATGATAAGGTTAGCAAGAGAGAGCCAAGTGGATTGATGACTCTTTGTCTTGAGAAAACGATCCTTTTTTATAACATCAAAATTACTACATCAAATAACATCGAGAAACTGCTAATTACTTTTAATTTTGTACAAATATATTTATAGCAAGTAATTTTTGTGGTTTTTAAACAATAATAACGTTTAGTTACTTGTAAGATCGTGAAAACTGCAAAAATTTAAATATAAAGAATAATTAGTCATTACAGTAAATAGGCTTTGGGTGTTCTGCCTATTGGCGGAGGCGTTAACATGGGAATCTCCATAAGGAAATCGCCGAAAAAGCTAAGGTCCCAATTAGCGAAATTGACCCTAAAGGGGAGTTCACGCCGACCGTGCGGCAACCGGACGGGATTGCGCAATAGCGAATGACATCTTGTTCGAAAGGCCTTAACGTCTATAGACGTTAACGTCACTTCACATGTCCAACGTTACTCCGTCAAACGTCACGTTGTCATGTCAAACGTCACGTTGCCACGTCAAACGTCACATTGTCAAATGTCACGTTGCCAATCTCAATTGCCGCAAAAGAACTAACCAGAAAAGGAATTTCTGCCAAAAACATAGACAAGCCCTATTAGCCTTGAAGAGAAAACGTGTTATATCGGAACTAATACTAGAGTGCTACCAAGATTATAGATAACGATTCGGCAGATAACAATATTATCCTAAGGTGGGTTAAAGGGCACGACAGGAGTAAAAGTAATCGCATTGCCGATTCTTTAGCCAGGGAAGCGGCTGGACTAAAACTCTTAGGACCCAGTGACACCTACGGCCTAACAACTTCGACAATAGAGTACACGCACATTTCATATTTTGCTTGGATATTAATTTATAATAGTAAATATGATATCAAAAATTACTAGTAATAGGAGATAAACCAGTTTCCATTCGAAATTACTCCCAAATTTTAAAATAAAATTCTAATTTCAATGCACTTTCCGACCACAACCCAAGGATTTCCGAACGCTACCGATGATACGTGAGATGTCATATCTCTTGTGTTTACTTATGTCAATATCGCCGGTATTGCATTAGGTTATGTGTAGTTGTGTGTTTATATTGTATTTTAATCAACTATTAATTTCTTCATCGACGTAAAAATTTCATTCATATGTTTGTTTGAAACCATTACGTGTTTGTGTGTGCTTTTTTTTATTTCTATTAAGCATCGTAAAGTGGAAAGTGGTCATAAACACTCTATATTTCCGAGGATATTTTAAAACTTTTGGAATAATATACTTTATCTACTAGTTCAGTGTTCAGTGACAATTCTTTAATATTTTGTGAGTAAAGATATGGCTAGCGAAGGTTTTGTAAAAGCACAAAATGATAACTTGCACAAAGTAGACTCATTTATGCTGCTTGAATTTATGAAGTCAAACAGCTGCTTTAATGCAGAGGAAATAAGAGGAGTTAAAGCATTATCGTAAGTACGATGTAAACTATGTTTTATTTATATAATATATACCAACCATATTTCGATGTGTGGTCGTAAGAAAATGATGTTTTTATGGTTTATTCCTAGACATATAGGTACATAACCTCAAACTATTTAAGAATAAAAATTACCAGCCTAGAAGTAGGTACCTACATTAAAATGGTCTGCACAAACAAAAGTAATACCCTTCTCTCAAGTGTATTTTTGCTTGCGCCACCAGGTAAAGTAACAAATATTTTGTCTGGAGTTTTAGTAGTCGTTGAATTACACACTGGAACAATGCAATACTTTGAATACAAAGTTTTTATTCGGCTTTAGCCATTTTTAAAGCTTTCAGAAACAAATTAGGTCACAAGAACTCAGAGCGTGATACACGAATAAGTACGTAAACAAATGACGTCACACCATGGGGCAGCCATCTTTATGACGTAAAGCGCGCTTTGCGGGCTTCCAAATTTTATGATTTTTAAAGTCGTTTTAAAAGTAAAGTTTATATTTTTTTGAAAAAATAGCCATGCAAGGTGTAAGGAGACCTGATAAAGCGTCAATTCCCACCTATAGCAAAATTTATGCTTGTACCCTATTGCAGAACTAGCCAAACGTTACACCCATGCTCAATCCCTTAAGAGATGGGATGGAATCAAAGGATGCAGTCTTGCTAGGATCACCCTGGGAAGCTGGCGTCGAAGAAATATTTGGCGATGACCAGGAAAAACCTACGTTTAACAGTAGAATTTCTGACTGGCCACTGTCAACCAAGGAACTACTATATGGCTATGGCTATGGGGCTAGTGGACACACCTCTATACAGGATGTGTGAACAGGAAGATGAAACTGTCAGGCATGTCTTATACGAGTGTTCGGAGTTATCGTCGTTAAAAGAGTATGTGTTCGGTGAGTCTTGGCCTACACCTGCCGATATAAAGGAGATGTCTAGGTTCACTTCAATACGCTATATCTCAGAAAAATTTCATGCTACTGATTGATTGAAGTATGCAGTCAGTAGACAGTCAAAGTGAGCATTATCAAGTTGAAAAATTGCACAAAAATGAAAATATTAAGCTGAAATTTGAACGAGACCTTTTTAAAAGACTGATTCACCTGAAAAAAAATTAAACCTCTCTATAATCGCAATTAAAAGTCGTCAGAGTGAGGGCTGGAAAACTTTTCGTGAAAAGTATTTTTTTTTCAGCTCCCCGTATATGAACTTCGGTTGAACAATATGCCATTTAGTATCAAACGTATTGCTTAAAAAACCAATAAATCACCCGATTCGAATTGGAAAACCAAGTAACATGATCCTATCATCATTTTTTATTTCATGTTAATGTAACATTTCATTCTATTTTCTGAATAATTTATTACATTCTAAGCGCTTTAATGTTATAGGGTAATTGATCGGCTTGTTGGAAAAATATAAATGGTTTTTTTATTTCGTGTTTCGTTTTACATCGAAGAACAATTGAAATATTTTCTTTTTCAATATACGGAGCGATTCCATCGAAATATATTCATTTTTATAGAAAATATAGAAGGTGAATTTCCAATTGTAAGCAAAAGTTTTCATAAAAACATCAATCTACAAATATAAGATCCAAAAATTGAGTTTTCCCCTTAAAAACATCAAAAATTGTTTCTGAAAAACACTTCACCATTAATTAACAAGAAAAAAAAATTCTTCGTTAAGTGACTTCAGAAGCTTATTTTCAAATATTTTGGACTTGGTTAATATCTTTGAGGCTAAACTCATTTTATCTTGTTTTCGATACACTTTTCTAAGCTTAAAATAGCCCTTATTACAATCAGGAAAAATTGCTTCAACAAAATCCTTCAGTCAATTTACAGAAAAATTCAATAAGGAAGAAAAAATTTAATTTTTTTTGTTTCAATATTACTTAAAGTTATTAATATTTAATAATAAACATCGTATGCTATTTGTGATTTACCCTGTAGGTGTAGTTATCTTTCTCCCTATCTAAAATTACATCTAGCCTCAATATTGATATTAATGGTTTTTATTAGTAGGATATTGTGTTTCTTTTTGATATCGGAGTCCATTCTGAACACGACAGCTTACGAATATTATACTTTGTGACATTTGTTGTGAGCTTTCGATGAGGGAAACAATATATATAATGAATTTTACTTTTTCTTCGAATATAATATATATTGTTTGTCACGTTATATTTTATCATAATGTACAATAAGAAAATTAGATTGTTCACAGAATTGTTTTTATCAAAAAATCTCAAAGATAGGAATAATTATTAAATAAATTATCCAATTTATTCCATTTGGCTGCTCCACAGTGTATATAAAACACTCAGTGCAGTTAGAAATCATATTCTCTCTACAAGACAAGTACTGAAAACAGACAAACTATCCCTTCCTTAAGAACGACCTATAAGTTACTGCATACGTGATAAAAAATGTAAACAACTGTACAGAAAGGGTCCTCTTCAACTTATCTTTGCCAATGTGTTTGACCCAATGCAGAGGAGACAAAAATATTAATTTTATTAAAATATGACATTTTTCGTGGTCAAATTTAACAAACTATATACAGTATCCGCCAAAATAAACAATACCGAAAATAAAAATAAAAATTAATTTTTAATTTCTGTAATGTAAGTGTTCAAAATGTTCACCATTTCGACGCAAACAAGCTCCATATCGATTTTGTAAGTCAATAAACATATTTATAAAAAGTGGTTGATGTAACTGCCGAAAAATATTTTGTATTTTTTCCCGTAGTTCGGCAATATTCGCCGGCGGATTTTCCGAGTGAAATATTTTGTCCTTCATTATGCCCCAAATGTATGCGTCAGGTGGCGTCAGATCAGGTGAATGAGAAGGATATTCGAAGTCTATTCCCCGAGAAATTATTCTATTATCGAAATGCTGACGGAGTAAGTCTAAGGTGCGCACCTGTATGGCTAGTTGCACCATCTTGTTGGAACCATTGTGTGCGAAACTGTAGATTTCGTGCACGGCAAAAGTTATTTAGATCTCTCACGAAAGGTATAATAATTTTCTCTCTATAACGCTCTTGGTTGACAGTAAGTGGATTCTGATTATCATTACGACCTTTTCCGTATGAACGAAAATAATGCTCTACCAAAAAAACTTTTTGTTCCGTTGTTAGAACCATTTTTAAATCAAATTTAACTGCAGCGTACTATTAATATATCAACTAATGACAATTAAGTCAAATATGACAAATCCATATTACATAAACAACTCCACAGCACTCTCTGTTTCGGTACTGTTTATTTTGGCGGATACCGTATATTGAAATATGACATTTTTCGTGGACAAATTTAACAAACTATAGTAACCCTTTAAATTCAAAACTCGAAATTTCCCCCATCCCCTCGTTCCCATTTCCAACCTAACAGCCCAACGTGCACATTCACACTTCTACGACATACATTATTCTCATTACATCTCGCAGCTCTTAAAGACAATTGCGATTCGTAATAAACGTCTTTATTCTTAATTAAAGCAACACTAGCATTCCAAAGCACACTAACTACTAAAATCATCAGATCCTCTCTCCTAATGCGGCACACACATAACACGTAAGGAAAAGACACTTTCTACTAATGGCGACTCAGAAATTCTTAAAGAGAATTACTAAACTTTAGGCCTTTTGTGCCATCTAATGGATATGAAGAAGCTGAGGAGTTGTTTTTGGATATCTGCCTGATGTATAATTTGCACGCTCTTTCTCTATAACAACAGTTATTTTCGAAATGGTTGAATGTAATCGTTATACACAGTTTGGATTTTGTATTTAACTTCGTATAGAAAGGAAAAAGTGGTTATATTTATTTGTAGAATTTTGCTGTCACATGCATAATGTTTTCCCTGTATACTAAAAGCATCTTCGAAAAGGTTGTTCCCCATAACGGAAGCTAGATTTTGGATAAAAAATAACACATTTTATAGAAAGAAGTTTCCATTCTTAATAAACCCTTTTTTTCTTTTCTTTTCTATTGGGATAAAAATTGACAGAAAATTAATAAATATTTAAATTTTTTGAAATTTCGAAATCATTTTTCCTCTTGAACTATTAAGGTAGTTTGATAATTATCACTCAAGCTAGATGGATGAAACTGCATACATTTTATAAATAAAAATGAGTCCTTATTTATCCTCTGTTAGAAAAAGGAGACCATTTCCAAATATTTTCGCAAAATTATCAAGACAACAACAAACTGAAAGAAATTTTTGAAAAACACTTATTTTTCAAAATGACATTCAATTTATAAAAAAACAACTACACCCTGTACAAAAATGTATTCATATTTATTTATTTATTATTATTTATGAAAAAACATTCATCGTACAAAAATTACCTGTATTTCAGTTAAAAAAACATAACTATTTTAGCAAAACCTTTGGAACGATTACATTGTATACATAATTGTTCCTGCAATGTATCTCAACTATCAACTTACCAATTTTTTTTCTGCTCACTCTGTACATAAGAAATGATTATGCAAATAGTTCAGCATGATCACATAAGCTGGTCTTTAATTGAAAAAATAATTTTTTTCCTTCATATTGTCCAAATACTTTTGCAAATTGAAAGAAATTTTTGGAAAACACTCCTTATTTTTCAAAATTATATTCAATTTATGAAAATACATTGATAGTTAACTCCACCCTGTACAAAAATTTATTATAATTTATATATTTATTATCATTTATGAAAAAACATTCATCGTTAACTCCACCCCGTAGAATACAAAAGTTTATTATTATTCATTCATTTATTATTATTACTTCTCATTTTTCAAAATTACGTTCAATTTTGAAAAAAACTACTCCTGTACAAAAATTCATTATTTAATTATTTATTTATTATTTTTTATGAATAAACAATCATCGTACAGAAACTACCTGTACCTATTTTTTTCTGCTCACTCTGTATAAGAAATTATTATGAAAATAGTTAAACATGATCACAGGAGCTGGTCTTTAATTGAAGAAATATATTTTTTCCTTCATATAGTCCAAATATTTTGCAAAATTTTTAAAACAACAAATTGAAAGAAATTTTGGAAAAACAATCCTTATTTTTCAAAATTTCATTCAATTTATAAAAAAAACATTATCGTTAACTCCACCCTGTACAAAAATTTATTATTTCTCATTTATTTATTATTATTTATGAAAAAACATTCATAGTTAACTCCACCCTGGGGTCCGTTGAACTATAGGGAAACACGAATTTTTGACTGATTTTGC
>CAJUYI010006809.1:0-13101 GCA_910591695.1 Galerucella pusilla
GAAGTAAATTATTCTTCTGTATGTCAGATATTTCAAGACGTTTTTTTTTTATAAAAGATGTTCATTATTTTATATAATTTAAGCTGATCTTATAGGTATTTTTTTATTATTTTAAACTTAAAGTCTGTAAGTATCGCAAATATTAATTAATTATTCTAATTATCGTGAATGTGGACACAACACAACGTCAATTAGCGTGTATACAGGGACGTTCAAATATAAAAAATAAACAATTTTTGACGTACATCTCAGACATCGGTAAATTTACATTACTCAAAATCTTCCTTTACCTTTAGGTGCTTCAAGAGATATTTTTTACTCTGTGGTATCGAAAAGTCAAATGAAAAAATCACGAACAATTTCTTTAAATTGAAGTATTGAAGCCTCTCAAAAATGTACGCTACTGACATATATCAAATGTTAATACCGATCTTTTTAAACCACCAACATTTTATCAGTTAAAACTAAGTGTTGGGATTTTAAGTGGGTCACATTTTATAAAAATGTTTTTTTCTGAGCTACTATTTAGCCAAGATTAAGATTACTTTTTGTATCACTGTGTATATTTTTTCCATCTTGCATTTGCACTAAATCCTCTTCTACGTAACCCTCCTTACATTTATAAGCCATCCCTATGAGAAAAATCTAATTTCGGAAAAGAATGCCTCCATCTAAACCATTAGAAACCCTAGAACCAAAACTATTTTTGACCCACCCTCGAAATATCCTCCCCTCGGCCAATAGAAACTATTTATACAATTTTAACGCTTCATTAGAAATTCCTTTGTATTCTTTGTTGTTCCAGAAATTGTAAACTATGCATCATTTTGCAATTCGTTACAAGAAGAACCGAAAAAAGATATCGTACGAAATTTGATACACAGCAGAATGATTAATTATAAAAAATGTTTAACAATATAAGAGAAACTGACAACTGCTGTTCGGTGTTTTTTTTATATTATTGAGTTTAGTTTGACTGTATAATATATTTACACTTTTTAACGTTTTAACAATAAATTGTGTATGGATACACACATTTTTATTGATGAGATTTTTTTACTACCATAATGCAGTCAATTACTCTCGAATGGAGCTTGTGCAATGAGCATGATTGAAACATCTGTCACAATTCCTTTCAATACATAATTTTTTGCGTACCTAAGATTACGTACTTTTGTATTCGTGAATCTGTAAAATGTATTGTCGCGTTGTCGTAGCGTACGAGGCAAAAATACCACGGGAGTACGTTTGCCTGCAGCAGAAAACGCTCACATATTGGGACAAAGCGGAAACTGCACGTATTCATAGAGAAGCGTTCTCGCCTCGTACTGCCTTGTAAGTCGCTAAGCGTATAATGAGTAGTGTACTTAACTAACGTCTAGGTAGTCACGCAGCATGGCTTCCTGAATATGAACGATAGGCGCCAACGTTGTTAAATTTAGTAGTAACATAACAATATTGAAGTAAATATTGAGGGCTACACGGCAGTACACACACACACACACACAACCTTGATGAGCCCGTCCCACCCAGGATGTTCCTCTCTAAGCGAGGTACATCTCCGGGGAGGACTTCCACCACTTCCCTCCATCTTATCCGATGGGTCTCATCATCATAGTTCGCGTTTCGGCGTACAGCTCGTCCCTAGCTAAAAGGGCTAGCATCTGGGGGCGAGCCGTCTTCTCTTTGGCCGTGTAACCTCGGTGTTTTTTTTCTTCGGCAGTCTTCCGTTGTGTCTGTGTCTTCCGTTGTGTGTGTTTGCGCTGCCTCTACAAAGTGCGTCCTCAGCCGGCAATTTCGGCTGAAAACACCCTTATAGAGAGTGTCTTCTTTTCTTCCGATCTCTTACAAGCGACTTTAAGCCATTAGCTGAGCTAATAGCTTTGTCACCTGTTCGAGGATCTGTTGTTTTGTTGTCGTCGTTGTTGTTTTCTTGTTAGCTGCAGCTTGGGCGTAGCTGACTCCTGTCTTCTTTACTGCTGTTGCTGTTGTCCTTGTCTTCTGGTTGTTTGGGGCTTTTGGGCATCCTTTGTAGTTTGCCGGGTGTTCTCCCTGGCAGTTTGCGGAGGTGGCCGGCTTGGTCTTCGGTCGTGGGCAGTCGTTGGATCGGTGTGGTCCTACGCATTTCGTGTTTACGTTACACGTCGTCTGTCCGTGGTGGAAGCCTTGGCAGTTGTAGCACTGCGTCGACCCTTTTCCTCTTCTTTGTTCTTCCCACCTGATCCTCACGTTCTGAATGTGTTGGATTTTCCGGATTTTTTCTTTCTCTTCAGGCTCCAGCTCCACCAGGTAAATGGGTAGCGGTCTTCTCTCTCCGAATCTTTAATGAAGTTGGGTAAGTCGTTTTATACTTACCCCTTGTCTCTCGATTTCTTCCTTGATTTCCTTGGTGTCCTCGCAGTGCGTTAGTCCTCGGATGACGATCCTTGTCATCCTTTCTTCTTGTGGCATATACGTATACCACTCCACTTCTTTTCTTTCTTCTCTCAGGTATCTTGTGAGGTTCCTGTAGTCCTCTGGTCCGTCGCAGGGTATTTTCACTCCGAGTCCTTCCCGCATTGTTATGAACCTCGTCTTTATGTTTCTCCTTTCGATTTCTTTTCTTACGGAGCTCCAGTGGTGGATGCTTCGCAGAATGACGGGTGGTGGTCGGTGCGTCGTCGTTGTCTTCTTGTTTTCGCGGATGGCCTCGTCCATCATCGCTTCCTCGTTTGCTTTCCTTCGGGCAGCGGCTTCTTTTTTTGTATTTCCCCGATGGATATCACTTCCGTGAAATCCATCTTCTCTTCTTCACTCTCTTCGTCATTTCTTGGGGATTCTGTCCTCTGCGTCTTTCTGCGGACGCTTTCTGAGCGACTTCGGCTTCTCTTCTCCTCTTGCATTTCTTCCATTGCTTTTGCCATGCTCTCCATGGCTTTTCTTAGTCCTGTCATTCCCTCTTCCATGCGCTGGATGGTTTTCCTCATCTCTTCTGCGGCTTCTTTCGCTTCTTCTGCTTCTATTTCGGCCTGGTTCCTTTCATCTCGGAGTATCTTCCTTATTTCCATTTCTTCCAGCATTTTCGTGGTTTCTTCCTGCATTTTCGTGGCTTCTTCCTGTTGCTTTGTGCTTTCTCGCACCACCTTTTTTGCGTTCTTTATGGCTCTTGTTGCCTCGTTGTCTTCGCTGTCCGAGTCCGATGTTGTTTCCATTGTCCTCCTTGTCCTGTTGCTAGCTTGGCTGCTAGCACGGCTGTCGTTCTTCTTTTTGGGTGGCATCTTAATAGTTCCTGTCCTCCACAGGTCCTAAAGCATACAAAACATCTATCAAATCCGGACTTAAGAAATAAAAATATTTTTCAAGACTTTCATAAATAGAAACAAACTACTAAATTTGGAGAGTAGTGCCGAGCTTCAATAAATTAAATTTGACAACGTTGGTGCCTAGTCAGGTAAAAAAGCTCTCGTTCGGCAGCCATGTTGCGTGACCACCTACGTATACTAACCGCTTTCGTACGACACATGAAAAGAATTTAACCGTAAGCGTATCGTCACTTTTAATATGATACGCAGACGCGACGATACATGGACAGTGGGTCTTACTGATTCCTTCAATACTGGAGCAAGTGACAACCTATAGAATACATAAAATTATTTTACTAGAAAGCTCAGCAATTAACAATCCTCACTGCTCCTGATTCAAAAGAAGGTTTTTGAATTATCATGATGTAGAACGCCATGTTATCTCAATAATCTCAATAAACTGTTAAGCTACAAGTTACTTGATAATGATTCTATAGCATGATTCCTCAAACAGTTGATAAAGAAGGATCAGCATAAATATGCGGCGTAAGTGCTTCTAACAGCCTCTCTTCTACAACTCTTACAGATCTATTGTGTGTGCACTCCTTTTATTTTAAAGTTCCCTAGGCTCTAGGTTTTATTAGGCACCTATTAATTTCACAGACAACAATGAGAGAACTACCAATCTATTACCTGTAACACGCGAAATAAAATATATCAATTTCGGAAGCATGCACGATTACGTTCATCAGCAAAAAAAGCAGCTAGAGCAATCAATTATCTCCTTTCCATTGGACACAAATCCAGGTCCTGGATTGTCGACAAACAATTTAATTAGACTAAAACAAATATCTTATTGTGAAAACGTAGGTATTGCCACGTCATCAAATCGAAGAATCCCTTTTATTCGTGAGTTCATCGGAGGATCACTAGAGATGTTGCATTCAAGCCGGTGTTGCCGAACTCCATTCGACGTTTTTACGCTAAAGATCCATAATTTGCAGCTTGGACTACATGTACAGGGTTATTCATTATAAATTACCCACCCCCTATCATCGTTATTATTACTTTCAGTAAAAAAAGTTTTGTGTAAAAGTTGTTTAGTTATAGCTGAATGTTCTTAATATTTTATCAAAAGTTCAGTAGCGTGCGAATTTAAAGGGATACAAAAAATAATAGTTCATTTTTAAATGGGACACTCTGTATATTTTCACATTTTTGGAATGGTCTTTTTTTTCTGACTTCAAAAATATATAATATGTTACCCCTACCTTGCACCCTTTTTGAATTATGAAATGTAAATCTTTGTTTTAGTAATTACTGTAAATATGAAAAAGATAATTTTATTCAAGTATGCTATGAAAATGACAACTAATATGTTTGATAATTTACATTTTTCATATAAAGTAATTGAAATGGTTCTCAGCAAGGAAGAAAAATATATACCTATACAAAACAGAAAACAAAGATTTCTTTAAGAGATGTGATAAACTAACTTCTCTTTATTTGGAGTTTAATAATTTGAACTCATTTTTTATAAAACCCCATTTTATTTACATCTCTACTAGTTGAATGCACAAATTATAATATTCTACCATAATCCATTGAACCTAAAACATTTTATTCGATCTATCAGCGCAAAGTACTTCAGGTAGCAACAGTGTTATTGCTGATTAAACAGTATACACAAGTTAATAATACTACTACACCTGAAGTCGATGCACTTGATAGAGAAAATTGTGAAATATATAGTATTACTGAATACCTAAAATAATAAATATCATTACACCTCTAAAGGGCAAGAAAAAAAATGTTTAGACGTCTATAAACATTTTTTTTTTAAATTATTTATTATTCATGATATATCTTAATCCTATTTTTATGTACTTCTATAAGCTTATCATTAACATTAATAACTACATTTGGGTAGTTTTCCTCAATTATTATATATGGACCCTTAAATAATGGTTCCAACTTAGTCCCAGCATCGTTTTTTAATAAAACTTTATCGCCTACTTTATAATTTACCATTTTCGTTTTCATATCATACCTTTCCTTCCTTTTGTCTTAGTTGAGTTAGATGGCAAAGTAGCTGTTTTTCCAAATACATACAAGTTCGTGTGGTGTATATTTGGTTTCAGTATGAACAGTATTATTGTAAGAGAAACTCCAATAAGGCACCCATGAACTCCATGAATTTGGTTGTTTACTACCTGCATACGTAAATAAGCTCCCAAATTTTTATGTGAGTATTCTAAAGACCCTAAAGTTTCGAGATGATAAGCGGTTGAGTTTAAATGTTTGATATTTAAAAGTTTACACGTTTCTTCTAGAATAGACGACAAAAATTCTGTGTCCTTGTCTGTTACAATTTCATTTTTAACCCCATATCGCAAAATATAATTTTCAACAAAATAATGTTTTTGCTACTGTATAAGATTCCTTATTTTCAATAGCGGAGCATTCAACAAATTTACTCAATTCGCATTGTAAAGTTAAAATGTATTTGTTATTATCGATATTCTGCTCTAAAGGGCCCACCAAATCGAGATATATTTTTTGTAGAGCTGATTTAGCAGTTGTAGTGATTTTCAGTGGCTAAATGTTTCGCTGTGAATGCTTGTGTCGTTGACAATCATCACATTTTTTCACGAAACTTTCCACATCATTCCGCAGGCCTGGTCAGAAATATGTTTTCTTTATATTATTAAACATACGATTTATTTCAGCGTGACCTCCGGTAGGTAACAAATGATAGTCATTTGATATTATTTGTCTTTTTTCTAATTCTAAAACTTCTTCATTAGATTTTACAATTGATATTTTTAAATTAAACTTCTTTATTTTTTCAGGGAATTTAATAAGTTCATTCAATAAGTACATGCACTTTTCATCTTTTACAATAATTAATTCCGGAATATTAAATTTATTACACATTATTTTCAGATCTCTCAACGTAGTACCTAAGTCTAACGATGATAGAGTATTCTGATTTATGTAAATTATTCGCGAATTTTCAATTAAAATGAAAATACATAACCTACAATAAAAAACCTCAGACTACATAAAGTAGGTATATCGCATTATACATTTTAAATAGCTTGTTAGTGATACCTAGTCAATGGAACAAACGAAAGGAGTGAATAAATCTCCAATAATGCTGGAAAGAATAATATTAAAAAGAAAGAATATTATTATAGAATTGTTTTGCTGAGCAAGCGGCCCTTTCGTTTATAATTTTCGTGACATTTCGCAGTATGTATGAACATACATGACAGTAATCTTAAGGTGAATCTCGTTTGTTAGTTACATGGTCATTTACTAGCCGATTTCTTTATTTTTTTCGCCTACGACCGACTTTTAAACCCATTTGGCAAATGCGCTGTTTTTATAAATGCTGCAATACTCTGAAAGCTCTCCCGACTGCTTAGAGACTTTAAAAGAGAAAGAAAAAGAAAATCAAAGAAAGAGAAAGACAGAACAAATCAGTGCAGTAGACACAGTATTTTTTTAGAAATGTTGAATGGAATGCCATCATGTTTAGGGGTTAATAAATGACCCAGCTCATATTTTTACCAACATGGTATGAAGTACTTTCATTAGGAAAAGGAAATATTCAGAAAGACATCTGATACGGATTCAACCTAGGTGTTTCTTCTTACTAGCTAAAACTCCTCATAAAGAAGATAATTATACATATAATAACAGATTTGTTGACATATTTGAGCGATTTCAATGGGCTTTTCTAATTCTCCACTCTCTTGATCAATAGTAAAACCGACTACACTCAAGATATTTCCTTTGATGTTCTTTGTTCGAGTATTTTTTAATAAATGTTCATCTATCACGAGGCAACAAATCCATTTGTTTCGAGCTTATGAATATTAAAGTGCAATATAATCAACTGCTTCTGGTTTAATCAAGTTTGTATTAGAATGAAATAATACGAATCTCCCTTTTTCCCTCATCTCCGCCAATGAAAGGGGGCCACGGTGCGGCGCGGACTGTTCTCTCAGAGCCGTCACTCACTCTCCCAAACTTACCCATGATTAATGATCGCTTAGCGGCGCACAGCTTCAAACAACAAACTTTTCCCAGAGAAAAAATATTGTATATAAGAAACGAACGTTCGAAAAGAGTCTTTCTGTATCTACCCTTCAAGATTTCCTTCATTTCGCCTTCAGGCGCTCCAGAACGGTGCCGAAGAGCACTGCGTCGCTTGACACTTCTCCAAGTTTATTTTCTGTTGTGTCTGTTGTAATTCATTATTATTTTCATTTTTTTCCGGAGGATTTACTTCGTATCGAGTCATGTTTTCGTGAAATTCACTAAGGGAAACAGCATTTTTCAAATTTACATAAACAAGGGTCTTAATTTAGTAGAAAAATTGCTTAAGGAAATTGTTACTGCTTCTAAACTAAGGTGATAATAGCATATTGTGCAACTAGTGGGGAAAGCTCAACTTTTCTCACGAGTGTGGAAGTTTGTGGCACGAGTGAGAAACGTACTTTCCCACATATTGCACACTATACTTTTTCTGCAACTGCACAAATTTAAAAAATACAGGTGAAGTATTTAAATATTTATTTTTATGATTAGTGAGAAAAATAAAACTAAAGTATCTCTCCCTAAACTGTAACATAATTATGGATTTTTTGTATGTCAATTCATAATTTTTCTTGAAATTTCCGGTAGCAAATCCAAAGTTACTTTTGCAGCTTTTTCGTCACTATTGTCAGTATTCATATTAGGTACTTATATTATAAATAAGTACTCATAGTAAAAACCAAATAAAGTTGCGTTTACGTTATCATTGTGAACATTTGCAGCGTTGTCAGATTGTTCACGAAATATGGAAATTAACAGAAAATAACTGAAGTAAACAAAAAACTTAAATGTAGAAAATTTCACAATATTATAAATGAAAACTACAAAATTATTGATAGTTTGATAGTTTTCGTTTAATATAGTGTGGAGTTTTTCCATTTACGTTTTTTGTCAAGGAATTCTAGAATAAAAGTGGTAAGGCTATTATATTACTGAGTTACCAAATCTTTTAATAAATAAATATAATAAAAATACAAGCAATAAAATAAATTATGTTTAATAATGAACGTATTTTCAAAGACAAAAACTAACATTGAACAAATCAACATATTGTGAAATGAAAGTACCTAACTATAACCTCAAAAATCGATGACACTACACACAAGTAGAAAAGTCACAAACAACGCGGCAACATGGAATTATTTCTGGCAGTGACTATTTCACCGTCAATAATTGGAGGCTTCTTTATGAAAATTTTAACACAAATTTTTACATCGAGGGACGTATAAACCCAATAAAGCTATATTGCTAATACATCATTTTGGTACAAGAGTTTTTTTATTGATTGGGTTATCTTTAGAACAGATTAATTAATAAAATTTGAGTATATGCACTTTTCGATAGAAATGTAGCCACACATGCGATAGAAATACGACCTTGGTGACGTAAACGCAACTTTGTTTGGTTTTTACTATATATGTCTTGTTAAACTAATTTTCAATAAAAATTGGGATTTTCATCAAAGTACGATTGAAACCATCTTTCACAATTTAAACATTTCTAATATAATCTGTCAATTTTGTGACAACTGACTAGGTAGGTATTCAAAGTTGACAGTAGCACACTAAGTTTTTGTCGATTTTATTTTATTCTCCATATAAATGTATGTGGCGTGGGCAAAGTGCCGTGAGAAATAATATTTCTCACAGTATGAGCAATATTTGGTTTTGAAATTGAGTAAGCTATGAGAAATACGTCACTTTTCATAGCAGTTGTAGGAATAGTTATTTATACAAGTGCGTGAAGTTATACTTTTGTGCACGAATTACGAAAATGCAAGGCACGAACGTAGCGAGTGCTTTTTTCGCAACGAGAGCGCAAAAGTACTTCCCTCACAAGTGTCCTACAAAACTTTATCTACGACCACATGAAGGAAAAATAAAAAAATGTGCTCTGAAGAAATTAAAAAACATAAAACGAATTCTAATTTCAGGTGGTGTGCAATCCGAAGAAATGCATTCTTCTCGAGATTCTTCCATTTAAAATAAGTGTAACTAAAATTTCCAATATGTATAACAGAAAATATATAAATATATAAATATATGTCAAATTTACTGACAGCACAAAAGTTTATACAACAAACGACTAAATTCAAGGTAACTCGATAATTACGTAGCTAAAAAAGAGTGTTAAAATGAAAACCCCATTTAAAAATCATTGGTCATTTACGCACGCTTTTGGGTGTTATAATGAAAGTCCCATTTAAAAAGCGTTGTTCATTTACGGACGCTTTTCAACGTATGTATAATGTATGATTTCACACATTTTTTTTGGTTCTTAAATGACTGATTTTAAAGGTGGTCGTAGATAAAAGTTATTTTTATAGTCTTCCATTTATATGTAATATGGTTTGATAAACATATTTCTTTGCGTGACAGAACATTATTATAGAGATTGATTGAAAAACATTCATAAACACTTGCCTTTCATCTGATTCCTGGCCAATTTGGTGATAGTGTTTTTTGAAATCATATACCAGTTATTTCTAACCCCCAATATATTATTTGTTTTTTGTGAAGTGAATGTTTCTTAGTTTGACCACAGAATACACCAGCCAAACAAGAAGCGAAAGCCGGCGTAAATCCTTTGATGTTTTGGGGGCAAAATTTCGTGACCTTCAAACATAACGGATTAAGTCACATTAAGAAAATTGTTCGAAAAATGTAAATTAAATGTTAACTACACGCAAAAAAGTGAAACGGAAGGAAATCAAATATTACCAGATTACAATTACAGTAATGAAGAACTGACATTTTAACATGCGTTCCATTTTGTTTGTGGCTATTTGAAGAAGAAAGTATTATAATGTCACAGGTGTGAAACGTGCTTAAAATTCTCAAAAATCATATGTCATTGACAGATATAACGGGCGTAAAATGGCGACTGTCAGACATGCGCACTCAGAAAGTGGTAAAATAGCACAAGCTTCGTTTCTTCTTGGGATGATGTATTCTGTGGTTTAACATTAAACATTCGAGTTGAATGGCATTTCAATATAAATGAATTGTAGCTCATCAAAGTTATTCATTGATTGATTTTATGGTTGATCATCCAATATATCTTTCGAGTCCTCAGCAACTCAGCCTTCAGGCTTTTTGTCTTTTATTTTGACGCTACAATTTATATGAAGATAGCAGTTATTCTCTTCAGACATAAGTGTTTTCAATAAAAGCTTCTTAGGGAAAATTTATATTATTCGTTAGCAGATGTCAGGGATATTAAAACATTATTTTTTCTCCTCCAATTTATTTATAAATATTCACTATAGCAAATGTTCCTGGTATTGGTCAATTGTTTGAAACCTTTGCTTTTTCGAACCATGATTTTCGTCTCATTTTATCCCGTGGAACGTAAACAAATGCTTTTTCTTGTGCACCAAAAATGTGTTCTTTAAAACAGCTGGGACCTTAAAAAAGCTTACTTGGTCTCGGTTTGAACGGCTCCCTCAACCGACTACAATACAAGTTGTTGGCATTTTGAAGTAGGTGTTTCACTCCTGAAATCCGTAAGCATGAAAGTTAAATACTGCAGGTGATATCTTCCAATTCAAGCAAGTGAAATTTTAATGCCAGCAATTTCATAAAAGTTTCACTTTCATTATAATATTGTATATGTTTAAGTCAGTGTGTACTTACCCGTCAATATTAAATAATATTTCTTAATAGTCTAAAAACCACTAATAAAAAAAGAATCGTCTCATATAGGTACACAACCAAAAGTTGGTCCTAAATTGATATACCCAGCTCAAAAGTTTTATAAAGCTGAACTTTTTATTGTATATTATTAGTATAGAGACACCAAAGCAAAATAAAAGCACCTCTCTCCAAAATAAACACTTATGTATAACAAAATCCACGGTCTACAATGTATTAAATCAAATTGGTTTGCCCTGTGTTGCCATATTGAATTTTATTTGACAGGTCACTGGATTGCCTATGGATTTCGAGGTTAGATGAGATGTTAAAATTCAAAAACCAGGGAAGCAAAACTTACAAATTCTACGGAAATAACGGTGTGTTGGTTTCAAGGTCGTTGGCTTTTTGATGTAACGAAGGAAGGAAGAGTGACATCACGTTCAAAGCTCGTGATTACTTTGAGGTTATATTAGAGTTTAGTTTGAAGGTTGTCTGGTGACAAAAATTCGTCTCGATGACGTAGGTACTAGGGGACTTTAGTACTTCAGTAATAAAAACCCATCAATGTTCGTTGTTTATTCTTTTCTTGTAATTTACTTGAAAAATTCTCAAACGTGAGTCGAATCTGCCGAAGCATATTGCAAAGAAAATCACTCAATCTCCACTTAAACGTGATAAATAATAAAATTAAAATGGTGAAGACTCTGATTAAACTTAAATTTTTTATTGAACCGGATATTTATCCCTTTGAAAGTGGGAACGTGTATGCATTTTGCAACAACTGATGTTTGGATAACAAAATAGTGTGACAGCTGTTAATCCAAAAATTATTCATTCCATTCTAGCTAAAATGCCCTAAGTCACGATGATAACATTCTATTAAAAAAAAATCAACAATAATTTTTTCTTACCTACGCTAAGTTAAAGGGTGCAAATGCAAAGACTTACCTCAAACAAAACCTTGTAAGGATACAGTTGGGACTAGTATCCGTGGCACAGACTGAGATTTCCGTGTCACTTTTGAATCTTTAAGGCCCGACAATCATTAATCTTACGTCCCTGAAGAATAGTTACCGTCGGTTCCTTATCTCGAAAAACCCCCTTACTACGGTAGATCCTACAAGCTGCCTCTTTAATGCACTTAATTAATAAAAAAGATATGTTGGACCGCACGTCTGCAACTTCTTATTTGACACCATTAGCACAAGGAGTAATTATTTATCGGAAGAAGGTGAAACATGTTTGCAGTGGTCAACAATAATTTTTTAATAAATTAAATTGGTTAGATCACAGTGTCGTACAATAACAAATTTTCAGTTTTTACACCTTTTGTGAATTGTGGTTTAATTAATTTTTCATTTACTATTTCAATTATGAACGTATTTAACAGGCAGACAATGCTGCATTCCCCACTCAGAAGAGTGTATTGAGAGCAATCAAGTTTGGAGTGGTGGGTGTTTCAGGGAAGGAAATTAGTTTGTTCCCCCTTAGCCAAACCTGAAAATGAAATTTGTCCATGCTTTTCTGCCTTTCGTTAATGTATTCGCTTCTTTCCAGCATTTGAATCTCTATTTAGTATTTCATCCACCATTCTGCTCAATGTCTGTCTTGCCACCCCTCTTCTTTTTTATATTGATAATCTTGCCTTATCTTGCTCTCAAGATCAAGATAGAACAAAGATATGTATTTTTATACTCCAGCAAAATTTTCACCATTATCTGTTTTATCGTGAATATGTGATAGTTGGCTGGATGGTATTCTTTGAAAATGTTATTTTTAATTTATTCATAAATCTTTTCTCGTCCCAAAAAACCCTCTAGACGAGTTTTGAGCATTTTTTATGTGGAAAACAATTTTTTTGTCAAAAATTTTGGAGCAATTAGAAGAAAATACATGGGCGTAGACAAAGTATAGTACGTTACACGAATTGTAATCCCATTACGCACTCATGAAATTTATAAATAAACTTTTTCATTTCGTGCGTAATGGGTTACTTACAACTCTTGTTACGTAATATACTAAGACAAACTGTGCCAGTCAATTTCTTGTCCCAAAAAACCCCTCTATACGAAAATTGA
>CAJUYI010006810.1:0-13100 GCA_910591695.1 Galerucella pusilla
GCGCTAAAAATACATTATTCCTTATATGTGTCTAGTGTGAATGCGTCCATTTATATCAATGTATTTTCAGCCGCGCGATTTCTTTCAGACACTAGTAGACGGCCACCAAGTGTCTTGTCTGAAAGCGCTCTTAATCTTCCTTAATAATAAGTGCATTTTTCTAAAAAAGTTACTGATGATTATATAGGCTAGAAAATACAGTCCTCTGCATTTTTAGTTTAAAAAAACTCACCCTTCGTATGCTTCTGTCTTTGCTCGAAGCCCTACCATATCCATACCTTTGGGGTGGAACTGGACCTGATCTGGTGTATTCCATGGGAGGAGACACTGGTCGGCCGTGTCTATCCATCCACGAACAAGTTTGTCGCATTTGCCACTGTGCCCCTCCTCCATAACCTGATGCTGGTAAATTGGGCGATCGGACTGTCATACTTAATTTTCGACAGGATTTTAGCATCTAAAAAATAGGAAAAAACAGTTTTTAAAACTTTTTTCTTGTGTTATTAGTAGTGATGGAAAAACTTTTTTCGCCGGCGACCTTCTGATACGTGTCCAATAGAGTACACGCATATTTCATATTTTGCTTGGATATTAATTTATAGTAGTGAATATGATATCAAAAATTACTAATAATAGGAAATAAACCAGTTTCCATTGGAAATTACTCCCAAATTTAAAAATAAAATTCAAATTTCAATGCACTTTCCGACCACAACCCGAGGATTTCCGAACGCTACCGATGATACGTGTGATGTCATATCTCTTGTGTTTACTTATGTCAATATGGCCGGTATTGCATTAGGTTATGTGTAGTTGTGTGATTATATTGTATTTTAATCAACTATTAATTGCTTCATCGACGTAAAAATATCATTTATATGTTTGTTTGAGACCATTACGTGTTTGTGTGTGCTTTTTTTATTTCTAAAAGTCAACGTAAAGTGGAAAGTGGACATAAATATTCGATATTTCCGAGGATATTTTAAAACTTTTGGAAGAATATATTTTATTTACTAGTTCAGTGTTCAGTGACGATTCTTTCATATTTTGTGAATAAAGATATGGCTAGCGAAGGTTTTGTAAAAACACAAACTGATAACTTGCCCAAAGTAGACTCATTTATGCTGCTTGAATTTATGAAGTCAAACAGCAGCTTTAATGCAGAGGAAATAAGATAAGTTGAAGCATTATCGTAGGTACGATTTAAACTATGTTTTATTTATATAATATATACCAACCAAATTTCGATGTGTGGTTGTTAGAAAATGATGTTTTTATGGTTGATTCCTAGACATATAGGTACATAACCTCAAACTATTTAAGAATAAAATTACCAGCATAGAAGTAGATATTTACATTAAAATGGTCTTCACAAAACAAAAGTAATGCCCTTCTCTTGCTTGCTTGCGCCACCAGGTAAAGTAACAAATATTTTGTCTGGAGTTTTAATAGACGTTGATTTACACACTGGAACACTTCAATATTTGGAATACAAGGTTAAGAACGTAAACAAATGACGTAACACCATGGGGCAGCCATCTTTATGACGTAAAGCGCGTTTTGGCGGACATTCAAATTTTATGATTTTTAAAGTCGTTTTAAAAGTAAAGTTTATATTTTTTTGAAAAAATAGGAATACAAGGTGTTAGGAGACCTGATAAAGCGTCAATTCTCACCAATGCAAAATTTATGCTTGTACCCTATTGTACGCGATATTATTTCGCGCGAGCAGTTTTCGACTAAATTTTCTCTAAATATGTATACTTTTCGAGATATTAATTTTTTAATAAAAATGTTAATTAGTAGGATGGTATAAGTAGTTATTGACATGTCAAAAACTGGTTTATTATATACAGGGTGCGTAAAAAAGTAATGGAGAATCCACGAATGTCGAAATTTGACAGTCAAATATACCTAATATTCAAATCTGCAACCAAAAATTAGAGAAGTTTATGTTTACATTCCTATACCCAAATTGATATCAAGGAAATAAAATATAATGATACTTCGGAAAATCGATTTTCCAGTAAATGGTCGTAATAGTTTTCCGGAATTGCTTAAACGGAAATAATGTTTTATTTTTATGTCGCCATAAACTGTTTTATGTTGCATTGGAAAAAATAAAAAAAAATTTCTACTAGAAATCCTCTTCAGTGACACTCATTTCGCATGCAGTCAAATGGCATTTTTCTTACTTTCATAACTTCCAAATTAATTTAAAATATTGTATTCCGTTCAGCAGTTGTTTCTTATCACCTAAAATTTCTTACTTAATTATACTTTTTAAACAAATTCTCCGATCTACTGCAGCTCGTACTTCAACTTTCTTCACATTATTTCACCTATAAGTATCAGATATTTACCGAAACACTGTATCCATTACAATTTTCAATAAATCTTCTGTAAAAGCTTGAATGGTTCATAAAAATGAAGTATGAGATATATTCTCGCTGATTCCATCCGTATAGTACATTCTAGGAAGTTATGTAACTAGTTTGAGTGGGAAAATGTTATGAATTTGCTTCTTTTATCTCAAGAAAACATCGCGTGAGCGTATTTTTGATAAATGAAAAATATCCAATCCACATTCGACTGGCAGTAAATAAATAAATAAATCATCAACATATATGCTTCTTCCAACATTCCATTCAACTACATTTTTGAGCTCGTTAACAGCTATAGCTAATAGAATCACACTTATGGTCTTATAAATAAACACGGAGTAACCTAAGACTAACTTTATTCTATGCTTAAACCATCAGTTTGACAGATACGCTATTAATAAACGCATTTTAGACAGGAAATAGGCTACTCCGAGGTTAGTCTGGGACTAACTTTGGTAGTAATTTTAATCTAAGGAAATAGGTAGTTTAAGCTCGGAATGACCTTCGACTAATTATAATTTTAGTTTTGTTGTCAATTTTTTTTTTATTAGCACAATGCTATTTATTATAGTAGATTTTGGTACGTTCGTAATGATACACGTAACACTTAAAACTAAAAAAACTAATAACTTAAAGGTGCGACTTCTTGCCTTCTTGCTCATAGAAGAGAACATATGCTTCCCCACTGAATAAAGATTCCGACGATATTAATGACACCCTTGAATCATTATATTCGTGCCACTGTCCCGTGTAAGGATGTCGGCAATATGCCGTGTAGTGACCTCTGTAAGTGGTTCCACTGTGATTTGATATAGAGTAAAGGTCTTAATCGGATCGGATCTTAACGAAATCACCGGACAGCGCTCTAGGCTGCATGAAAGTCGCACCGGGTGTTTTCACCGAAACCCCGATACCTTGCAACATCTACTAGAGACACACTTCCCCGGTTGTGAGGGAATCGAGCGAGAGCGTCCTGACATGGGTTATGTAGGTATACAGCGACCATGTAAAGAGGACTATCTTCTAGCAAAAGAAATAGTCACATACGAGCGGAGTACTTGGGCGATACGGTTATTCAGACCATACAAGTCTCCGGGGAAAGACCAAATCTTCCCGGCTTTGAGGTCGTACCACATATACGGTGGCTAAATCCTTTAGACCCATTAGCCTAACATCCTTTGTGCTGAAAACACTGGAGAGGGTGGCTGATCGGTACATAAAGGAAAAGGTTGGGCTTAGGTATCCTTTGCACAACAACCAACATGCTTTTAGGTGTGGCAAGTCAACTTACACCAACTGGTAACCCAGGTGGAGAAGGCGCTGGAAAATGGCATGATAACCCTGGGAGCTTTCTTGGATATACAAGGGGCGTTTGACAGCACCCCTGTAGGATCCATGTGTAGGGCTGCGGCAAATCATGGAATAGAGCCAATGATCACTCACTGGCTTGGGACAATGTTGTGCAACCGTACAGTAGAGGCCACATGGAAAGACCATGTGGCAAAAGTAATCGTCGCTAGGGGATGTCCGCAAAGGGGAGTTCTTTCGCCCACATTGTGGAACCTAGTCATTGACGAGCTAATAACCCTTTTAAACGGTGAGGGCTTTCTAACGATTGGGTATGCCGATGATATCGTTGTCCTTGTTGTTGGAAGGCACATTACCGTTCTCAGGGACCTCATGCAAAGGGCTCTGAATAGGGTACATGGGTGGGGACTGACCCCCAAAACGATCATATGGTTCTATAGAGTTATTATGCTGCCTATGCTCACATATGCGGCTCTGGTCTGGTGGCCGAGGGTAACCTTGGTCACGGCTAGATCGCAACTGGCACGCCTTCAAAGGGTGGTCAGTTTGGGTGCAACTGGCTGCATGTAGACTACACCAACTGCTGCGATGGAAGTGATCCTTGGTCTTCGGCCTCTTCACCATGTGATCGAGGCTGAGGCGGGGAGTGCTTTCCTGTGCATGAAGCGTCTGGGATACGTGCGAAGAGGGGAAAAGTGCAGACACGTCAAGAGGCTCCGGCTCCTGGAAGATATTCCAGTTCTGGCTCAAGCGTCTGACGAATGCTTGCGCAAGTACTACTTCGCAACCCCATACAGGGCTATGATCCGGGACAGAGAATCCTGGGATAAAGAGACGAATACACAGCCTCATGGGACTGTCTGGTTCACAGATGGCTCATGCTCTGGTGACAGAGCAGGGGCTGGAATTTACTCTAGGAACCCAAGGACACAAATCTGTATACCATTGGGTGATGGTGTATCTGCATATCAGGCCGAGATATACGCTATCTTGGAATGTGCGCAGATAAACCTAGACAGAGGTTATGTGGATCGACGCATAACCATATACACCGACAGTCAGGCAGCAATTAAAGCCCTGAGTGGATATACCATCAACTCGGGACTTGCTGACGAATGTCGAGAACGATTTGCTGATCTTGCAAGGCAGAACGCAGTGCGGCTAGAATGGATTCCGGCCCACTCTGGTTTTGAAGGCAACGAAATGGCGGATGCACTGGCTGCGGAAGGGGCGGCAGCTCCTTTCTGCGGCCCGGGCCCGACCCTCGGCCTAACAAAACAAACAATACGCAAGGAGACGAGGAAGTGGCTGAGGAACCAGCACCTCGCTCATTGGAATGCTCTGCAGGGTCCTAGACAATCCAAACTACTACTGAAGGGATGGACTGATGGACACGCTGGGGCAGCTATTGAACTACCAAGGAGTAGGTTGAGGAAGATAGCAGGACTCCTAACAGGGCACTGCTGTATGTTCTCTTAGAGTGTCCACACTGGGCTGTATTACGCAGGCGAATCTTCAGAGTCACTGTCATGGCTCCTGGGGATACAAGCAGGCATCCACTGAAAAAGGTTGTGGCATTTATTGAAGGGCTCGGCTTCATGGATGACTAGGTAGCAAGAATGGCACAATGGGCCCGCCAGTGTCCTCAGTGCCAGAACCGTGACTTTAGTTTGGCTAGGTTAAGGCTCGCCTGCACATTCTGTAGTAGTAGTAGTAGTAGAGTAGAGGTTGTACCTACAGGGTGCCACATTATCAGCCGCGTAATGGCTCATGTCAAGCCCTGTCAATTGTGGTATAAATATGTAGTCATATCGTAATTCGAAATTCAATGGTACACAGACGGCTATAAAGAAATATAAGGAACTGGGATAGGAGTGTTTGGGTCAGGAACCAAACACTCTGAAAGCTTGGGAAAAACTCCAAGTATCTTTCAAGCGAAAATCCACGACATAAGAAAGTGCGCCCAGCTCAATATTGATAAAGGATACAAAAGACAAAGGATTTTTATAATGTTGGATAGTCAAGCAGCCATTAAAGCACTGAGCTCTTGTGTAATCAGTTCCAAAATGGTGTGGGAATGCCTAGACAAACTCAATGAACTAGGCGAGAACAATATTAGGTTTGTTCCAACACACAAATTGTAATCGTTCCAGAATCGGTTTCGGAATCGTTCATAAATATTTGTTACGCAGGCGCTAAGTGTTAACCGTTCTAATAACGGTTCCAAAATAAATGAAGGTTGGAACGGTTTGGTTACCGACTCGAATCGAATCAATGACGGAACGTATTAAACATAACCATACTTTTATGTTTACAAGTTAGCAAAAAAAAGTTTATTAGTGTTGGTTGTCTCTGTTATTAGTATAAATCTTAGACAAGGAATCTAAGGTATAAATATATCTGTATCAGTTTGAACCACAGACATATAAGTTTGAATTATGAATAGTGTATTAGGAGGTAAATTTTATATTATAATTAAAAAGGTTGATGTATAAACTGAAGTATTATTTTAGAATTACAAGAATACCTGTTGGTCCCAAGTACCACTGACACTACCAATACAGTCGCAAATTCAACTACGGAGTACAAGTGGAGTGTAAATAACACTAAATTATTAATTGATTGTTACGCTAAATGTAGAAAACGAGTAGGTACTTTTGATATAAGAAATGTCAAAATGATGTGGCAGAGAATAGCAGATGAACTACATAAATTAAATATAAATGTTACTCCCAACAACTGTCACAATAGATGGAAAGTCCTAGAAAGGAATTATAAAAAATTTGTTGACAACCAGAATAAAACTGGTAAGCATTCGTTTTTTTTTGTACATTAATCATTTAAGTTAACAACAAAGTGTTGCAGCATGTAATTTCTCATAATCTCCAGATATACAAATATGTATAAAATTGAAAATAATTACTAAAAAATATATATAAATGTATTTTCTTTTCCATTTAGGTAGAGGTCGCAAATTTTTTGAATATCAACTTGAAATGGAAGAAATATTTGGTAAAAAAAAGAATATTAATCCAGAAGTTGTATTATCTAGTGATACAGTGGATTATTCATTAGAAGAAAATGAAGGAATCAATACTGAAGAAGAGATAAAAGAAAATAGTAGTCAAAAAAGAAAAATAGAAAATAATATTGAACTGTGTGAAACAACAGATAAAGTACTTTTACAACCAACAACATCAGTTATAAACCCTAAACGCAGAAGTACTAGAAGATTAACAAATATAGAACATTTAAGACTGGATAGGAAAATGTATTATGAAAAAAAACTAGAGATTGAAAAGGAAAAACTTAAATTATATGCAGAAAGAAATGAAATCCTAAGAAATTGGACATGTAAATGCCAGTGCACCATTATTAATAACTAACAAATATTTTTATATAATAGGTTTTTTCTTTATGTTTTAATATTTGATGTGATAGAATTTGTTGTTTTTGTTTTGTTTACTTACTTATCAGTTAGTTGTTAAGAAAATACTGTGTTTAAAGAATATGTTTTATTTTTGTTTAGGAAATGCAATATTTATTTAAAAAAATGACTTTATAGTTTGTGTCAGAAATATATTTTATTTTTTTATGCAAAATTATATTATTTACACAACATATTTACATTAGTAATGAATTAGCCACCCTATCTCGAATTACAGCAACACCTACATCAACTTCAAATTCATCATCTTCTGCTACATCTTCCTCATCTACCTGAACATTAATATTTGGCATCTCTGGATCAACATGTACAATAAACTCATCATCTCTTGCTATATTATGTAACACACAAGCTGCTCTTATGAAATGTGCAATGAATCGTACACTTCTTAACTTCACATGATACATTTGTCGAAACTTCTGTTTTAAAATACCAAAACAGTGTTCAACAACATATCTATTTTTTGCTAGTTTGACATTATAATTAGTTTGCCTTCGTGTTAAGTTTCCTCTATCTTTGTATGGTGTCAATAGGTTATTTTGCAATGGATAACCTAATATAAAATACCTGCCACATTTTTCTTCTACGTTTCTACTTAATGGTGAATTCCTGAATACCCGACTATCGTGTACAGATCCGGGATACCCAATAAATATGTCTATTATTTTTCTTTGGTGATCACAAACAGCCTGTAACTGAAAAACAAGTCACTCATTAAAATTGTTTATTTCTCCATACAGAAAAAACTTTGATAAAATTTGTATGAAGGTACCTGTAGAGAATAAAATCCCTTCCGGTTTATATATGAGTCTGGATCAGTTGCAGGCTTATCTATTTTAATGTGGCATCCATCTATAGCACCTATCACATTGGGAAATCCATTATCTCTAAAATATGCTTCAGAAATACGTTTCTCGTTTTCATTTGGCCATCTTATAATTTGTGGCGATAAATTGCTCAAAAATAAGGTAACATGAAAGTTCAATTTCTTACCTAAATAATTTTCATTTTTATTTCTTACTTCATTTATCATAATGTCCTGTTCCAGATCACTACCACTTGTTTCATCAGGGTCAAAAATGTCCTCCATCACGTTATCAAACAAATTTAAATAAGTTCTCTCCACAAAAGTCAACAAATACAAACACAAATTTATCCAACTAACATAAACACAGATTTACCATGTAATTCGAATATTTTGTAACCTAACTTATTGGATATATATTTACTGCGCAACTCAGTTCCCTTGATACTTGCTTTTAGTCAAGTATCGAAATCATCGTTCTTGAACCGGTTCCATAACGATACCAAATCGGGTTGGAACAAAATAATTATCGTTCGCTAAACGGTTCTCTCGTGCTTGGAACGCATTTTAGCTATTGCACATGCGCGTCACCGTTCTAAGAACGGTTATTTTGTGTGTTGGAACAAACCTATAGTCATCTTACTATGGATTCCAGGACACACTGGAATAGAAGGTGATGAAATAGCAGATGAACTAGCAAAGAGGGGGACTGAAATACCTTTCTGGGGGCCTAAACCCTTTTGCGGAATCAGCCCCAATGTAATATTGGAAGAAATAGGTAGAGCCGAGAAAAAGAGAAGTTCTGACCATTGAAAAGATTTAGTAGGGCTTTTAAAATCAAAGACTCTTCTGGGTGACTACAACCTGTTGAGATCAAATGAATGCATAAGTCAAAGTAAAACTGCGCTAATGGGACATTGTCGCCTGAATGGGAACTTGAAAAAGCTCAAAATAGTGGAGGAAGAAGAATGCAGATTTTGTGGCATCCACATACTTTCCAACTGCACAGTACTTCAGAATCCTAGAGCACAGCACCTGGGAGATGGGAGATTACAGGATAGAAGAGGAACATTAAAGTTGAAGCCTGCAGACACCCTAAAATTCCTCCGGGAAATAGGACTAAAGGAACTACTAGTTTCTGAGACTCTCCTCAGAAACTAAGTAGAAGTAAGAGGACACAATAGATCTTCTAGGTCGGATAGCGTTTGTTGGACTGTGGAGGAAAAATGGTAAATATAACCTTTGAAGTTCCATTTTTCAAGAAATTTGAGGATATCCAAGTTTCCGCAGAAGACTTTTGAACCGCGTTTTCAAGTAAATCAAGCTGGTGGTTTGTAGAATGGTGTTTACGAAAACCAATCTTATAATTTAATTTCTCTAGTTCCCACATTAGCCAGTAGGTTACCCATACAACAGATAAGGGAGATGCTACACAAGATTTTTCCATGCTTTTGGTCTAAATACATTTTCCAATACAAAATATTGATCAGTATTATGATTCAGTGAAAGTTAGGTCTTTGATTTAAGAAACTTGGACTAAATTTAAGCTTTTGCTCAACGTATTATTTTATAAATAAAAGTATAGACGGGTTAATTAATTAGCAGAAAACAATTTGTCAGAAAATAAGGCTTTTCAATTGAAACGTTCTGTCTGCCAACTAAATACCTTACAGTAGATACTTAATCACATTGCATGGTTGTAATACCATACTAATTAGGTAATTAAAATCAAATTGCTGATGCTTTGAGAAGACGGTTAAACGTTATCGAGGTCGATTCCACGGAAATTTGACCATTTCGTAAACAGAGCTGTCTGATTTTAACATTTTTAAAGGGCGTAAACAAGCTATTTTAGTAAGAAATCACTGATTTGCATCATCAATAGTATATCTCCACTGGAATAGACAATATGCGGTTAATTTTTTATTTATATCAAAAGCGCTTTTATCGTGCGGGTTCAAAGGTCACTAACTATATGTATCAAATCAGAATACACAGAGATCACCAAAATGTGAGATTACAAATATACCCGGAGAAAAGAATGATGGTTGATGTTTCCTGCACACTGGTTGACGAATTTCCACTTTTTCATTCATTCTCGAAATAATCTATCAGATTGAGCACAATTTTTTTTGCTTGAGGATGCTTGAGCGACTGGGTAAGTAATCGTTTTTAAAATGTATTTTTTTATGTTTAAGTGTAGCTTTGTAGATTAGAATCAACGGAGATAAACGTTGCCTAAAATCATTAATAAAAATCGATTATTCCATTTGACATTCCGAGTGACGTGAGCTGCTTCTTTATATGTGTATCGATTGCACACAAATGTTCTTGATGATTTATAATAAATGTATTCATGAAAAAATAAACAAACTACATAAAATTGGTAGAGAAAACATGACGTATAGAATACTGTATCAGTGTACACTGTATTTTGAAGTGAGGTTAAGACACTCACTTTACTCTTCACTGTTATTCCATCCTGTATTTTTACAATTAACAACACAACAACTGTCGTGCCCCATTTTCCTCTTTATTTACATACAATATACCACATCAGCCTCCGACCGAATTGCGGAAATTCACCACTGCGCGCGCTGGGATAGTTTCGCCTATCCCCTCCAACGCTATTTAACCAACGATAACATTAAAAAGGCCTAAAAATTTAAGGAATATTGCCAAATATCGTGTGGGACTGTTTTCTGTGGCCCACCCTATACATAATTATAATCTTGATAAAGAAAATTTTGTAATTTGTGAAACCGATAGAGTAACATAGTGTGAAATTTGTTAACTCCATTGAAATTAACTAATTTCACTTGCTAATTCTTTGAAGATTAGGCTTACTACATTGCCCCAAATTTATTCTATACATTATTTTTGGACAATTTTGAATTCTCTGAAAAGTACGAGCCGATTCTTCAAAAAGTAAAGTTTGTCCACATTTAAAGCACGTATTTGTCTCTCTTGACGACATTTTCCTTCAATCAGGTGTATGCAATATCGTTATCTGACTGTGTAAACCCACATTTGAAAACCTCTTGAGTACTTATCATATCCCTTAACAGAGTCTTTTTAGTTTGATAAAAATTGTACCAAATAACAATTTCCAATTTCTAGTGAAAATTTATTTTAAATTATTACCAGTCCGGTCCTGTCCGTTCTTTTATTAGGCCCAACTAAGCGTTATGAATACAAATAGGATAATTTTCCGGTTCATATTCCTAGAATATACTTCCATTAATTTGTTCTCTCTTCGATCGTGTTATAATTTCTCAAAAATTACCCTCATTTTATCGAGTTTTATCCGACATTCAGAAAACGTTAATATCGACGTGAGCTTAAACTATGAAATTGCCCGTCTGTGATTATGTGGGTAGATAAAAAAGGAAACTATTTAAGACAACGTTTAATAATTTAATATATTTTAAATTCTATATGTGGAGCGTTTCAATCAAAACTATTATGAAAAAACAAAAATCATATAAAGGTGGGCGTCTTTTTGCACATATCTAACCCCCTCCCCACCTATGATCACCCCGTCCCAAGTTTTTAAATAGAACACCCCAGTGATGAGCAAAGCAAGACTAAAACCATAATAGAGTGAACCTAGCCTGGGTACCAGGCCACCAAGGAATAAAAGACAATGAAACGGCCGATGGATTAGCCAAGCAGGGAAAACGAACGTCATGATAGAGCCAGAACCTTCCTATGGAATTGCTAAATGCCTAAGTAAACAGAGCATCCACAAATGGATAAAAAACCAGGCGCTGCGCTGGTGGTATGAAACCCCAGGACAAAGGCACGCTAAATTATTCCTTGAAAGCCCTTCGGCCAAACTGTCACACGACCTACTATGTCAAAAACGTCGAGGATGATGGTGGGAATGCTGACCGGACATTATAGGCTAAGGAAATATATGCACACAATTGGCATAGCACTTGACAGCATATGCAGGTTCTGCCAGGAATAAGACGAAACCGCGGAGCACATACAGAGAGCTACGCAAAGGAGGCGGTATCCAGGCTATTAAGTCTAATGAAAAGAATAAAGCTACATATCGAGCTCTAAATATGGGGAGGACCGCAATAGATCTGCAAAGGACAAAGAGCCACTCCAATTCTAATCTAATCTAATCTAAGACTAAAACTTGGATAGTCTTTGATCTTGCTCAAATTGTCCGGTCTTGGTCTTGCGAAAAAGCAAGACAGTTTCCTCTAGGAAAGATCGGGATAAGCAGTGGTCAGTGGTGTGGATTTAATTGGTTCAGCTTTTCGCAGTCAATTACGTTAACATGAGTCCACTAGCACGTTAATATTGAAAAGGTTTTAAAAGATTAATTATTGTAAAAAAAATTCCTCCAATTCCAGAAATATTTCCAATGAAAATGATTTTAAATACTTCTGAGACAACCGGGCGAACTCATACAATAAATCATTACGATCTGAATTATTCACAAACGCAAAAATTTTCAACACACTCGATGACTGAATAATACGAAATTGATTATTAATTACAGCATGATGGTATTGTCCATTAATTTGTACTGGACAATTGAATATTGGACTGTTGCAGGAAACTTGCCATTAATCATTTCGCCACCTGTTTGACGCAAGACGCGATCGAAAGGCGTAAGAAGAAAATAAATATCCGGGGATTTTAAAATGTTTTATTTGGGGATATTAAAAAACTGTAAAAGCTAGAAACCACAAGCATATTATGCATCTTCAAAGTGGAGATATAGAAGACAATAGTTGTTTATACTTAAGTAACAAAAAATCAAATAGAAAAGACGCGGAAAGCTATCCAAAGGGGTTTTGTTTTCGCAGGAGAACGCCCCTGTACACAAATCTTATATTGTCATGCAAAAAATTCGTGATATAGGGTTTGAATTACCAGAACACCCTCCTTATCATCGGATTTGGCTTCGTCCGACTATCATCTCTTTCCTCAACTGAAAAAAAGTTTAAAAGATCGTAAGTTTTCTTCCAACGAGAAGGTTATAGAAGCTGTGGAGGTCTGGTTTGCAGAGCAAGAAGAAACATCTTTTTTGAAAGGTCTAGAGTCGTTGCAGGTTCGTTGTAATGAATGTATCCAATTAAGAGGATAATATGTTGAGTAATAAAATATTTTGACATTGCAATTTTGTTTAGTT
>CAJUYI010006811.1:0-13099 GCA_910591695.1 Galerucella pusilla
TGCCAACGACTACTTAGTCGGGTATTGTTCTTAGGGCCGTACGGACCTGCTTTGTACGAATTTAAATTGAAATTCTTACAGATATAACAATTTCTAGCAAATTTTCTCTTACATCTAAATAGTTGGACATTCGTGGAATGTATTCCACGATTGAGTACTAAATATCTGTTTACAGGGTGTTCAGAATTTTCAGTTTCATTATTAGATCATTTAATGTGCAGTATCAGGCTTATTTTAAATGAAACACCCTGTATTTTAATAATTCATCATATTCAAAAAAATGTTCTCTTTCGAATGGTACAAGGTTCATACCTAGATATTATACTTTTCGTGCAATTTACAATTTTCTTAAACTTTATGCTAAATCGATTTTAAAACATCTGCAATTCTCTCTAAATTTCAAACTAATGATCTTGGCATAGTTGTTGTAAGAAACTAAATAGATCCAGAAAAAATAGGGCTCTGCTATCCTATACCAAGTGGTTAAAAAGATATAGCCACTCTCACAGAAAAATCACTATTCACTTAAGACATTTTATGAAAAAACAAAAAACAAAAAAGTTTCACACAATACGAGTGCTATGTTGAAGATTGGTTTAATTATTATTATTTGGAATACTAAAATACAATATGAATAGAAACGGAACTAACAACTAAAAGTAATAAACTTTTTGTTTTTTGTTATTACATAAAATGTCTAAGTGGAAACTGATTTTTCTGTGAGAGTGGCTATATCTTTTTAACCACTCGGAATAGGATAGCAAAACCCTATATTTTCTGAAGGCTCAAAACGTGATCTATTCAGTTTCTTACAGCAATTAAGATCATGGGTTTGAGAGAGTTTGAGAGTGAGAATTGCAGATGTTTTAAAATCGATTTAGCATAGGACACCCTCAACCCTCATACCATTCGAAAGACGACATTTTTTTGAATATGATGAAGTATTAAAAAAATACAGGTCGTTCCATTTAAAATAAGCCTGATACTGCACATTGAATGATCTAATAATAAAACTGAAAATTCTGAACACCCTGTAAAGAGATATTCAGTACTCAATCGTGGAAATCATGTCCAACTATTTAGATGTAAGAGAAAATTTGCTAGAATTTGTTATATCAATGAATTATTAATTTTTTTCGAAATTTCCACATTTTTAAAAGAGTCAGCATAACTCGGAACCCTCTGTATTTAGGTATAGGGTACCATTAAGAAGGAGTATCATATTTTTCAGGAAAAATCAGAAAATGCAATAAAATATAGGGTGTTCCATAAGAAAAAAATATAACATTGATACGACACACTTTATTGAAACACCCTGTATGTTTCAAAATATTCTTAAATTATAGTTTAAGTTGGAGTAAAATTTGTGGTATAAAAAGATTTTCCAAAAAACTTATATTTTCCGCGATATTTGTCCGGTCCCGAACTTTTGCCGAACTCTGTATAACAAATAAAAAAACCAGGAGGGCTAAAGTCGCAATCTCCCGGCGCTTTACCCACCTATGCCACGGCGCCTGCTATCTGTTGTCGAATCAGTATCGAAGAAAATGGAGGACAAAACCACGGTTCGTAGAACGTGATTTTTAAATATTTATCTCATTCTGTTCTCAGTATTTGTTGTTATAGCGGCAACAGAAACACATCATCTGTGAAAATTCCAATTTTCTAATTAAAACGGTTCATGAGATACAGCCTGGTGACAGACATACAAAACCTAAAAAGTATGTATACGTACCATTGAATAAAACAGATATGCATAGAGTAATGTTTGCTGGACACATTACAGACATCGATTGACTAACGTTCACTTCACAACTATCCGTTGAGTTTTTTTGAGCTGTACAGGTATAGCACTGGAGAGAATCATCTAAGAAAGTATTTATAAATAGTGTTATTTAATTTACCAAATTCTACATTCCTTACAAAGCCCTTAGCGAGGCTGTAAGGCTCTAAAATTTGCTTTCGAAATTATTGAAAGTTTGGTAGGTTATCACAAGCATCACAGACAGTTTTTGACAATCCGGATTCGGCGCAAAGACCCAAAAGCGTTCTCGTTAGAACGATTTAGGATCTTTGCGCCGAATCCGGATTGTCAAAGACTGTCTGTGATGCTTGTGAGAACAAGCCTTAAGCTTATTTATTGGAGTAGCATTAAAAATACCCCAAAAAATTCGAAATTATTCTTATTCCACGGATATAATATCAATTGTATACAGAGTGTTTCAGGAGCTTATACCAAAAACTTAATAAATGATAAAGGAGCTAAATATAATCATAGTAAGTATAATATTTCACAATATACTTAATACAGATCCGTAGTCGGTAAAATTTAGAAACAAAAATTGAATATTATTTTACCAGACAAATATTTCAGTTGTGAAATTATCATACTATTAGACGTTATCTTTTTCGAAAAAAACGAGTAGGTACTATACGATACTGTGCTATTGTCATCGCTTTAAAGACTATCTGCTGTGGGCGTGTGTGGCGTATACGTTATACAACATTTTTGCGTCACTCAAACTATAGATTTCTGAAGTTGAAAACTAAATAATAATAGGTTTATTGTTCCAAGAAAACAATGTTGACAGCAAGGTTAGTGTGTGATAAGGTCTTAAATGGACGCTTTTTCTTTGAAAGTGTTTAAGGAAATCAGATGTTGCATTTTAAAGTGGAAATATCCAACATAAATAACTATAACGATGTAACATTATAATTTTCAGCGCATTTATAATTTCTCAAGTTTTTGGTAAGAGCTCCTGGGACACACAGTATTTAAACAATTTACTGAATTTAAATGTGATTAAATTATTAGAAATATTTCAGTGAGTTAATTTATTCAAGAAATAGGTACTGTGTAGGTACTTCTGTTATACCAAAAACACATAAATTCAAATTTTTTTCCACAAAAAATAGATTTACGAGGTTTGAAGAACTCTTTATTTATGTATAATATTTTGAATAACTTACTTCCATGTATCAAGAAGAAAATTAATAAAGCAGTAGGAACTGTCCACACCAAGCTCTTCATTTTTCGTTGTGAATGTTTTGTGCACTGATGTCTATCTGGGCTATCAAATATTTTGCAAATTAAATTGGGCCATCTGCGCAAACAAGACACACATATGGGTTTATATGGGGCATTAATAAATTAAGTAAACTCTAGATATAAAGATAAGAAAGTTTACAAATTGTTAATATAAGAAAATAATCGTATGCATCTTCAATTTAAATTTGTGACTCATTGCTTTGTAAATTTAAATTATTACAAGTTAAACAATGTACTAAATGGTTATTATGCATTATTTATCTACATTATTTGGTTTTCATGATGATATAACTGCTCCAAATAAAGATGTTATACGATGTTCTACCCCATCATGTGTGTGAAACTCACGATTGTTGATCAAAGATTTTGTTAATTTATTCAACTTTCCGATTAAGTATATTGACATGCTTTAGTGGTGCTGCAACCAGTGGCAGCTCGTGGCAAAAATTTTAGGTGTTTTGCGATTTACGAAAAAAATTATCTTTGCATCAATTAATCGTCCTTTCTCCGCCTTCCGTGTTGAAATATTGGATTTTAGGAAATATTTTTAGGAAATTTGTCACTTACTAAGCACTAAGAAACGCTACCAAAACGTGGAAATGAAAATACAAAAATATAGTGGCTAAAAATAAATGGTTTTATTTCCACATTTGAAAAGATTTGAACAGTATAATGATAATACTAAAAACTATCACAGTTAAGAGTGATTGAAAACGACCATTCTTATATTAGATTTATTAGAAATAGCGGTAAGAGGAAAAGTATTGTGAATAAGGGCATAATTTTTCCAACTAAATTGCATGCATCGCGATCTGAGCAGGTCTGACAATCTATTAGGGCATTTCTGTCGTCGTTATATTTTACAGCAACCAATGAACAAATATCTCTCGGTTGACATGCTCGGTGTACCCATTTTACTCCATTATCTAAAAAAGAATAACGCTTAAAATAAAAGTAATTTCAGAGTTGATCGTATCGCCGGTCGCTGGCGAAGACTCGTTGAACTGGTAAGTGCGTAACCGATTCTCGCTGTCTTGGCGTCTACAGATGGACGAGCGATTCAGTATTGGAAAAAGTAGAATTCGATAGATGGCGCTCTGAAATGTCAATGTCATCTTAGCAACGAGTAAAACAAATCAGCTGCCGTATAAGCCCTTTGATATTTAAGTGGTTTTATTTTGCTGTTTTAGTTATTTTTAGTGTGTGTTTTGTAAAACTTTTGCTTTCCCTTTGATTGTGCTTCAGTAACTTGTGTTGTTAAACTAAATTTTGACTCCTAATATTTTAATTTTTTAAGTAGTAGGTATGGTTGATATTTGTGAAAAGTACAACAAGCGTTCAATTGACTGTTTAACTTTAGGTCTGATTTCGTGTTTTTACTTTATTTTTAATATAGTCATATCAACAAAAGTTGCAGGGATGGTACGTTTGTATTGAGTAATATTTTAAATCTTCAATACCGACTTATTTTCTCTTTGATCTGCAATGGAAACAAAAAATAGAATAACATAACCTCTTACATAATATCTCTGATTATATAAGAATATTACCTCAGAAATGATGACAGTTGAGTTAAATAGAAAAACACAGTTTTTAATTTGTCGCTGACACAAAATTAAACAAATAAAATACGAATATACGGTAATTACGTTGACTTGCATATAATACAAAAACAATGCAAAACGAATTATTTTACTCAATGCGACAGTTACAATTTTTTCCGCCAGAGGTCTTATTGAATTCTACTCCGCCCAATAGCTTATACCAGCGTTCACAGATCGGCGTGTGCGTGTACAGTTGAACAAAAAAAGATAATGTCAATTGATACCAAACGAATAATTATTGAAACCCAAAAACAGGGGAGTTTCTTGACTCTGATTTTAAGCATAGTGATGCAAAATTTCTGAATATTGTTCCTTCAGCCGCCAGCGACAGTATCCGAATACGGGATACCGAACTATCATTGATGCTTATGAACCTGCTCAGACTTGCATACTTTTGCGACACCATGGCAAAGGTTTACAATATTCTCACTATTTATTGGTAGAAGTTAATTGAGAAGGACTTTTCGTCAAGTTTTTGGAAAAGAAAAATTAATAAGTTTGGTGGAATGTTGGTGAAGTAAGTTACCTATAGGTACCTATATTAACAGCTTGGATATTATGGTATTCTATAACTTATCAGAAATCTGGTAGTTTATTTTGCAAAAGTTAAGATATAACCCTACCCTGTTAACGGCCAGATCAATCCACACATTTACGGCATTGCTTTGTTGGTTCTTTGTCTTTCATGGCGAGCGGATTTTCACTAATTTTGGCAAAATGATGTTCATTAGGTGAATTGAAAATTTGGTTTCGAGTAAAAATAACTACATCTCAAAATAAAATTTTTAGAATTCATTGATTTTTGGTTCATATTTTTAATTAGTTAATGCCTATGAATATCTACTGATTTTTATTAGTAGGTAATATATAAGCTCTTCTCGATTAGCTCATTTAAAATACTTACGTTCCACTATGTATTTAGCACATACATTTGGATCGGGACAATGAGATACGTTAGGCTTCTCATAAAATGAATATTCTACATTCTCACATCTATTATTCATTTGCCCTTGCAAATTTATCTGAGAACTGCAAGTAAAACACTCCAGTGATGAAGCTAGAAGAAAAATGAATATAGAATTGAATGTTATACTTTGTTTCAAGATATTTCGTATGCCAACATAATTGATTTAAGACCAAAACGCAAGCAAGTTCCTGAACGTGAAACGCAAATAAAAATATGATATGGTGATTTTACAAACAATAATCTTTGACAAAGTACAAAATGGAATACGTATTTATAATTAAACTTACATTGCTTACACACTAAGCCTAATAATATTATACTTAGATTGAAAATTCTCATAGTTAACATTATATTCCAAAACCTCACAAACAAAAATGGTTGTGGACTAGCTTTATCGAGATTATATTCAATATTCTCCTTCCAAAATTCAAGGATAATAAATATTTGGTATATTTTGTAAACGGAAAAACAATTTCCTTCAATAAATTTTCGACTGGCGACAAAATTATAATAATGCTGCTCTTGGGTTTTTATGATCGTTAAAAGTTATTTGAATAGTATAATTATGATCAATCTATATTGGTACAGAATTTTCGAAAGAATTATTATTGAAATAAGTACAGGGATGAATTTTTTAAAACATGTTTTTGTAAAGTAACGAAGACAAACAGCAGTGTGACAAACAATAAATCTTCTCATTAAAAATGCATTGTAAAAGCGATAATTGATTTTGTGTAAGCCTTAACTGATACAGAATACTGTTTGTTGTTTTTTGGCGACGGATACCTAGAAGGTTGAGTCAAAAGCGGGACATGCAGAGTTAGTAACGAACAAACATCGAATTTATAATGACAGTTAGGAATCAGACCATTTAATAACAAACAACTATTAAAATTGTGAATATTTTTCACTGCTCTGTCTGTGAAAGCACAGATTTCAATGTAGCAGAGCTGCAGAGGAGTTGCTCGATCCTATATTACTCTCCGTGGTACAACAGAGGGTCGGTACGGATATTTTTAAAGCTGTACCTAAATAAAAGGATGTCAGACTTCGAGGTATTCGATATTATCGCTAATGGAGACAGAACTATTATGGGAGGTGGAATTAAATTTGCAATACTTTTGAAACAGAACAACAATTGTTCTGTGATTTACTTTATTGTTCTGCTTGGAAGATTTGTTTGTCACATGAATGTCAGAATTAAATGCATGATTTTGCATCTCAACTTATTTCCAATATTTTGGATATATATTGAGATCAATAAGTTTTCATAAGGGGAAAAGGATTTTGACTATGTTTACAATTCACCACAAACAAAATACATTGATACAATTGCGGAATTGTGTGTGTGTGATTTGCAATACAATCCTTTATATACCAAGGCTGCTCAACCACAGGTACAGAATGGCCCGCGGCCAGAGAAAATATCGACTTATTTCTGACACTTGAAGACTTCATAAAGTATCTTAATATTACCAAGATTGATTATTCTAAGTACGAATCGAAAATTAAATACTTATTACATTCATTTGAAAATATATTTCAAGACTTTGAGAGTAAAAAACAAATATTACAAATTTTTATAAACCCTTTTATAATTATTTAACTGGAATAATTAGTTATCCTGGTAATATTCAGTTGGAATTAAACGAATTGCAAAATCATTGTGCCTTAAAAAACCTTTTTATGGAAAAAATATCTTCGAAAGCACGAAATTTATCAGAAGAGTTTGCAGATTTATGGAAATTGGTGCCAAAAGAAGACTTTCCTGCAATAACGGACCTGGCATTGCAGTTCCTATCCAGTTTCGGATCAACACATGTGTGTGAAAAGGTTTTCTCGGATCTTAATTATATTAAAATTAAATACCGCACTTCACTTACGGAGCAACATATTTCTGACCTGGAGTTATTTTCACCATATAATTTAAAACCCAATATAAAAAAATTAGTAAAACAGAAACATTGCCAAAAATCACACACAAGTTTTATTATTTATTTAGTTTGCAAATGATGCTCTTTGTTTCATATTTAAATAAACACCAAATTTTGTAATACTAAATGTTTTTAAACCCTTAACTGGCGTTGTGACGTCCCTGGGACCCAAGCTGATACATTTTGGTATGCACCCCCAACACTACTTGAAATTTCGAGCTGTGCATCTCAGTACCTTCTTATTAGTATGCCCTTGACCACAGGTCGTTATTGTTGGTGCGTTGTTATTTTCTGTTTTTACGTGACAGTGTGATCGTGGTCCCCGGGACCTCACGACGGCAAGTACGTAACAAATTGCTGAAGCTAATCAATCCGATAAACTAAATCGAGGACAAAGAAAAACATGCTCTATATGTCCTGCAAAAAAAGAGAAGAAAGACCGCTTACCTATGTTTTCCATGCAAACGACCAATATGTCTAGAATGTAGCAAAAAAATGTGTGTAGGATGTGCCACAGGTGAAGAACTATAAACGTTCATGGACCCTTGCACGTTTCTTTTGTAGAAGTTTAATTTTAAGTATATATATTTTTTTATGCTTATTAATGTTTTAAGAGACTATACTTTTTCTGTTTTGACTTGAATTTTTTTTCTCAAATGATTTACGAGCGTTGGCTTCCAGCTTTGTAAATTTTTGTTCACATTATTAGCAAATAAAGTTATTTTTTATTACGCTACATTTATTTTTAATTAACAAATATTTTAATAAAATATTAATAACGATATGTTAAATAAAGTACAAAAATATTAAAAATACCATTTTTGTTGAATACACTATTTTTTTCTAGCTATTAGTTATGTGGTCCCAGGGACGTCAGGACGGTATATACGGACAAAATTTTTACCACGCCAGTTAAGGGAAACAAGTTTTATTAAACGTATGAATTTTTGGCGGATCATTGACGACTTAATTTCATATAAATTAAAAAATCGTTAATGGCCCGCCAAAAATTTCTTACCCATCGGTTTGGCTCTACTGTTCAAAAACTTGAGCAGCCTTGCTTTATACCAAGGAAGTACTGAAACTGGATTGCACATTCTCAAGTTGCTGCCAGGAGAATGACTTGATAAACTTTTGACTTACTCTGAGCTCAATGCTGAAAAACACGTATATCTTTGCAAAAGCAGCTTTTTTAACATTAAATTTATGAAGTCAAAATATATTTTCCCTTAAAGCGGCTCTTAAGGCACTTGCCTAGTTCAATATACTAATTTCTTTTAACCACGTGCATGAAAAGGTTGGAAAAAAAATTTACTCTTCTTCATATATATTTATTTTTACAACAATTGGCTTATAGAGTAATACGAGCAATACACAAGGGTTATGCTTATTATCATCAATAAATGTATATGCTTTTATATAATGTTTGTACGTTTTACAGACCATAAATATTTGTACTTCTGATAAACATTTTTCCATGAAAAATGTGGAAATTGTTAGTTTGTTAAAAACATGACTTAATTATTAAGCGTTATTAATTCGAATAGTGGGGATATCTTTATATTGAAACCACTAAAAACTACTGAGAGGAGAACAGTGAATGGGGGTAGAAGCCAAAAACCACTCTGCCTGAAATTTCCATGAAGGAAATATTGGGTTTGTGTCTGAAGACATGGGATAAGATCCAGCAGGAACTGGTGAAGATTAAAAACCATCCAGTTCTGCGGTTACGAAGATCTTAAAAGAGTCGAATTATTACTACTAAAAATACAAAGTTATATATTATAGCCTTGAGAGAAGATGTTGAATTACAGAGATCTCCACTGCACGTTGCACATGTATGTTGACCTGGAAGTACTTCTCCTTTGGATCTTAAGTCATTGAAAATATCTTCACAACTACCTCCGTAACGTAATGCTTGACATCCTCTGGTGATATGGTTGATTATAGGAGCTCCTGGGATTGTACCTAGAATCAGATATTCATTTTTCAATAAAAGTCAGAAACCCAATCATAAATTATAAACAGTAGCAGGGCTACATCAAATAAAGACATCGGCGATATCAGCTTTGCGGAGGGTTTTCAATATGACCTGTCAGACTGGAAACGATATGATAAATAAAATGAGACTGATACTATATAAATTTTATTTCTAATCTAGGGTCAAAAACTACTTAAAGACTCCCCGAGTCTCGAACGGAGTTGAAAAACAAATTTTGCGTCCAAGCTGCGACAGATCGCGGAGCCAACCTAACACCTTCCAAGTGTGCGGCCGAATTAACTATATCATTGCTACTGTTGCAACTCAAAAACATATCCGAATAGTTAAAGTTTCAATAACATTGTTAAACTTTTTTGCGAGTTACTCTCAGGCGACGTTACTGAGGGTTCTAACCCTAACCAACGTTTCCTCGGTCTACCTATATGTTCCGACAGGCACTTTATTAGAATATAGGACATGTATTAATGTAACTTACTTTGATAATGGTAAGTAGCACATACTGACGGTCCTACACATCGTACTCTTGGAAGTTGATTGCGATCTCCAGTTAAGCAAGGATCTGTGTCTGCTGGGCCTAGTCTTGATACGCATTCGTAACATCGAAGACACCAACCTAAAATATTTAAATGAAAAATATTATTTAACAGATTTAATATTTTTCGAGTGGTTTTCCCAGGAGATAATAATATCTTGTCAATTGAAAACTATGAATAACCAAATTTAATTTTGACGAAACTAATTTGTAATTGCTCCTTCTGGTCGATAGTGTAATTCCACATTTATATTAATCCACTTTTGACGATGCTTGTTAACAAATTAAATATTGAGGATGAAATTATATAAAGATAAATAGATGGCAAATTGCCATTAGTTCAAAAATTTCAAGTGACAAAATTCACCACGTTGATTCTGACTTTAAAAAATTTTGGTAAATCATTTGGAGCCTCATCCCAATAATATTGAAGAATAGATTTTGGATTCTATTTGTGAACATTTAATCATTGAAATCATGTCTAGGAATATATGAAAGAAAATTCACAGCTTTTACACAGATAATTGATCGAAACCTTCCTATCTGGGTGTAAGATATAATTTTCATTAATTATAAGTGAATTTGCCATCTCGTTTGCCCCTTCCTAGTGTTTTGCTCCTTTTCTTCAGACATATATCCCTACTTCATCATTCCAATTTTGCTTTGGTCTACACCTCGTTCTATTCTGTGCCTGACTTCGCCCCTCAAATTAGCTTTGTTTGTCATCTTTCATCGTTTTCACGTTATCAGTTGACGAGCTATCTATGTTGTTGTTATACTGCTTAAGATAGGTTCAGGGCGACGACCCAGCACTGTAGTGGCACGCGTTTGATGCGATAATTACAGTCAAGCAAGGTCGGACATGGTTAGTACTTTGGTTGGGTTACCATGACAGGGAAAACCATCGTATAGGGCCCGTGCAGCCTGCAGCGAAACACTTTAGACTACTAGGGTGCACTTTAGACTACTAGGGTGAGTAGCATATCACAGCTCGCAGGCATTGTTCCAATGAGTACGAGGTATAATGTAGGTAGATATGCCGCCTTTCGGAGGAGACGTAAAACCGAGGTCCCGAGTCCATGGATGTTGGGCTCGTTAAAGAACGCTACCACTGGTTGGAACACTAGTGGGTTCGCCAAAATTTCCGGTTAGGGTTAGAGTGCTCCCGGCGTCGGTGATTAGTCTCAGTCGCAGAAATAGACCGACGTTAAATAACAGAATAAAAAAAAAGATAGGTTCAACTTCAAGCTCGTTTTGAGTATCTTCGTTAAGTATTTTGTCCATTTCCACTACCACCTGAACTTTCGTTGAAAACTTCATTATGTCGCCTTTATTCTGCTTTTTTCCTGTTTAGAAATATTCCTGCTCTTCCATCCATAAATTAACACTGGTCTGTAAATTGTTTTGTGAACTGCAAATTTTATGAGAAAAATTAAATATACAACCTGACCGCTTCGAGTGAATTAGATCACCCAAAATTGTTTGAGAAAATATAGTCTTTCATTGATTGTTCACAAATATTTACAATATGTATTTTATTTTTTTATATAAGTATATTTAAATCGTGGTGTAACAACGTGTGTAGAAACAAACTATTTTAGTTTGAGATCTGTTTACGAGTACCTAATTTAAATTTATTACAGTGGTATTTTAAGAAGTTGTCTATTATTTGTGTTTCTGGGAATAAATAGTATCAAGTCAACATGTTCAAGTTATCACCATCATTGAGGGTAACACGTTAAAAATGTTTTTAAATGGTTAAAATTTTTCTTCTCTTAAATTTAATATGAACAAAATGTCTGAATCGCATAAATGTTGAGGTAAATGTCGCAGGAAGATGATCAAAATGTAGATTATATCAATTAACAATTAATTCACGTAAAATGTGAAAATAACAACTTTGTGGAGTTATTCATTCAGAGAAAGTAATTGATTTGATCAACTGTCATTGTGATACCATGAAATAACTAAGTTTCTTATGCTATTTATGCCCAACATTTGGGCGCGGATTTAATATAAAAAAAAGATTAGGTTTATTTGAAGACATTTAAACTCGAGTGGACTCTGCACTAACATACACGCGTAGTACTGGTGCCTCATCGGCTGGGGTCGAGCTGTCTTCTTTTTCAGTAAGTAACCGTGGTGGTTATTTCATCAGCGTTCTCCTAACTTCCTCTTGTTTTTTTTTGTGTGTGTCTTTGCGATGCCTCTACTAAAGGCGACCCTATAGAGATGCTCCTGACATCTTTTTATGGATCTGCCGTGCCTTCTCATAACTGAGGCTTCTTTTCTTGATATTAATTTCTCTTATGAGTAACGTTGGGTCATTAGCTGAGCAAATAGACTTGTCACCTGTTCGAGAATCTGTTGCTTCGTCGATGTTTTCGTAGTCGCCCTTTTGTTGGCTGCTAGACGTAACTGACTGCTGGCTTCGTTGTTTTTGTGGCTGTTTTCTGTGTTTTTCTTTTCTTAGAGTTGTTTGGAGCCTGTGGGCATCCTCTGTTGTTCTGGATTTCATGTCATCATTTTTTCATCCTTGGCTTCTTTCCAATGTTCATTTAGTATTTTCTTTATGGAAATCACTTCCGTAAAACCATATGTCTTCGTTTTCCTTTGCTACTTGGGGGGATTCTGTTCGCTGTATCTTTCTGTGGACACTTTCTGATCGGCTTTGGCTTCTTTTTTTTCTGCATTGAATTCATATCTTTTGTTATGGTCTCCATGACTTTTCGTAGTCCTGTTAATTCATCCCTATTTTTTCAATTGTTTTTCTCAATTCTCTCAAACTTTTTTTGTTTATACTGTTTCTTTCGTCTGTCTCAACATTTTCTCCCATCTTATGGATTCTGCAGGTTTTATTGATCTACACATGGTAGATAGATGTTCATTTTTATTTCCTAGCTTAGATTATTATTGCTGGTGATTATGTATTTAAAGAATGTCATATTCTCCTTTATCATTATCTTTTTTTTTCTGATACCTTCCATTATTTTTTTTATATTCTTTTTTCT
>CAJUYI010006812.1:0-13099 GCA_910591695.1 Galerucella pusilla
CACCTGTGCACTATGTTTACTCTACAGATACAGAAGGTACATATTCAAGTGTGATTCTTTTGCAGTGTTTTTAATTCATTCAATTTTATTATTTCCATTCCGGATTTTCTGACTCAGCTCCCGGACTATGGGAATCATAATCATCAATGTGAAAATATGGCATAGTCGTATATTATAATAAAACGTCATTTAGTAGATTTATTAAATCATTTTCTTTGGATGAATCTGGTTATCGAGTATGATCATTTTGAAAATACCGAACGGCCATTTGTAGTTTTTTTTATATACATATATCCACCGCTACGGCTAGTAGTTCGAAAAGAGGGAGATCCAGTAAATCATTTTAAATGGAACTAATTTAATATTTTTATTATTCGAATATTCGATAACGGGTTTTTGAAAAATTATTATAGATAATCGTCTATAGACAAAAAAGTATATTTTTTCAAACTAAAAAACAACTTTATCATTATTTATTTTGATTTTAGTGCTACATAATAGTTAGAAGTTGATCCGATTGATTTTATTATTTTATTTACCTGCGGAGCATCCACCACTGGAGCTCCGTAAGAAAAGAAATCGAAAGACGAAACATAAAGACGAGGTTCATAACAATCCGGGAAAGACTCGGAGTGAAAATACCCTGCGAAGGACCAGAGGTCTACAGGAACCTCACAAGGTACCTGAGAGAAGAGAGAAAAGAAGTGGAGTGGTATACGTATATGCCACAAGAAGACAGGATGGCAAGGATCGTCATCCGAGGACCAACGCACTGCGAGGACACCAAGGAAATCAAGGAAGAAATCGAGAGACAAGGGGTAAGTATAAAACGACTAACCCAACTTCATTCCAGATTCGGAGAGAGAAGACCGCTACCCATCTACCTAGTGGAGCCTGAAGAAAAAGAGAAAATCCGGAAAATCCAACACATCCAGAACGTGAGGATCAGGTAAGAAGAACAAAGAAGAGGAAAAGGGCCGACGCAGTGCTACAACTGCCAAGGCTTCCACCACGGACCCACGACCGAAGAACAAGCCGGCCACCTGCGCAAACTTCCAGGGAGAAAACTCGGCCCAAAAGCCCCAAACAACCAGAAGGCAAGGACAACAGCAACAGCAATAAAGAAGACAGGAGTCAGCTACGCCGCAGCAAACAAGAAAACAACGACGACAACAACAAAACAACAGATCCTCGAACAGGTGACAAAGCTATTAGCTCAGCTAATGGCTTAAAGTCGCTTGTAAGAGATCGGAAGAAAAGAAGACACACTCTATAAGGGTGTTTTCAGCCAAAATTGTCAGGACGCACTTTGTAGAGACAGCGCAAACACACACAACAGAAGACACACACACAACGGAAGACCGCCGAAGAAAAAACCACCGAGGTTACACGGCCAAAAAGAAGACGGTTCGCCCCCAGCTGCTAGCCCTTTTAGCTATGGACGAGCTGTACGCCGAAATCCGAACTACGATGATGAGACCCATCGGATAAGATGGGGGGAAGTGGTGATGTACCTCACTTAGAGAGGAACATCCTGGGTGGGACGGGCTCATCTAGGTTGTGTGTGTGTGAGAGTCACATTTTTTGTAAGGATTGACGAAAAATATTTTCCGAAAAAGGCACAATAACATCTATAAAAATTAATTCAATGCGTAGAAAACACACATGCAGTGAATTTATGTATTGTATATAGAGTGTCCCAATTAAAAAAAAATTTAAATCGCAATATTTTAGTTTTTTTTTTCTTTGATACTGAATGACATAGCGATACTACCCCTCCAGATTATTCTCCCTTTCGATTATAAACTACGACTTCGGTATAAAAATATTACCGAGGCAAATGGCACGAGATAACGAAAAATAGTAAAATAAAAAGTTAAAACCACGATAGCTATCTCGAAATTTATTAGTGGAATGTATTTTAGAGATAAGTTTCTATTACTAAATACAGTCGTCACAGATTTTTTGAAGGGTCGTCTACCGAATTAACAGCGGTTCTCAAAAGTTGTATTAAAACCCTCTACTAAGAAAAAGTAAAAACTTCCAAGCCTCTCGATGTCTTCATTAATGGGATCTATATTAACCCCCGTTATATATGATTGAAATTTAAAGCAGGATCTGTACATTCATAGTTTATTTTGTACTGTAGTTTTGGAACGAAAAATTTTGAGAACTGCTGTTCGAATAATTGATAGTTATCAGTGAAAAACATTACAACCGCGACTTAGTTCGACTGTGACAAATCAATTTGAAGATATACATATGTATGCAAACCCTTAATGTATGCACCCCATTCCCTTTTTGTCTTGCTCTTTCGAAAACATCCCTTAATACGAAAAGTGCCGCACTATCGTTAAACATGGGGCTGATGAAGGGTCCAATGCCGTAATTTACTTATGTTTTTTTTTCTCTTTGTTGGCAGCGCTAAATACCTACTTAAAGGACTTTAAGGATATTGGAAGGATATTTTGTACAGAAGTATTCTCAGAAGAAGAAGAAAGTTGCAAGCTGGTATTCGCAGTGCTGGTGATCTACTTGAATTTGTTCGGATAAATTTTTACTATTATTTCCATAATTTTTTTGGCGCGATTGATCTTTTTTGTTTATTTTCAGCATCGGTTGTCAGGACGGTAGGTTGTGTTTACTGGTTTCTAAGTTTAACACGTCGGTAAGTGATTTACTTACCGTTCAGACGTCGAAAAGTAATAAATAGCATAAAAACAATTTCACCAAAATGCAAAATATATTTTAAACTGTTCGAGAAGTATAAATGTCACTTTTGACATTTCGTTCATTTCGAAGAAATTTAAATTATTTTATTCGGAATTCATTTCAATACGATCGCGTAAAAAATGGTGTAAGCATCTCGAACGTTAAGGGTAATTACAACGTTTGCATGTAGATTCCTCTCGTAAAATTGGACAAAATGATATGAGGATTAAAGGGTCTAGCCCATTAACTTTTTGAAATACAGGGTGTTGAAATTTTGAAAACTTGAATGTTTTAATTCGATAACTTTAAAATGGATGGATAAATTGATTTGACATTTGGCAGGTTGTTTTTAAATGTAAAAGGGCATATTTTGATAGAAATAGTAGTTTGTGCAACTAGTGTGGATATGAAGGCCATATCGCACGAGGACGAATCAATCGTTCAAGTGCGATATGGACAATCCACACGAGTCGAACAGCATATTTTTTCTACGACCCACTTAAGAAAAAATCTAGAAAATAAAAATTTTTATAAACTGTAATATAACTTCAAATTAAAAATTTAACAATTCAATTTTATGTTCCCACTAATTTTTTTGTGGTAAACGTACAGTTCTTGAATGTCCAATTTGTATAATGCTACGGTTTCCCTTTTTAAAAATACGATGCTGTTATAAGTAGATGTTGTCAGTCGGACTCCCTCATGAAGGGTACCGTACCATTATCTATAATAATGAATATTCTGCTAAATATTTCAAACGTCTACCTGTTGTCGTTATTAATATCAAGCAGAATAATTATTTAAAAATAAAATTGGCAATAAAAAAAACTTCTTCGCGGGGAATCGAACCCGGGTCTACCTCGTGAGAGTCTGCACGCGTACTCTGTAACTTGATAGAAGTAGAAATAGAAAAGAAATAGCAAAGAAAGGAAATTTCTTTCTATCGACAAATGCTACTCTCTATGACTTTTTCCTGTAAACTTCGGGCGAGCTCGGGTAGAAAGAAACGAGTACTATCTACCTTGAAAACATTTTCTGATTTTTATATTCTGTGATGCTTTTGACATTTAGTTGCCAGTAATATCAATTATTTATTATTTCCATTTCTGAGTTTTGTTTCGATGTCTTTCCATCCTGCCATTCTACATAGAATGTTTAATTTTTTACCAATCTAAACCAAGAGGATACATTTGTTTCATTAATAAGTATTATTGAATAATTTGAATGTTGTACTCCCTGGCTGCGATGGGTAATCACTTGCTATGAATAGCGAAGGTCGTCAGTTCAATTCCTACCAAGATCGTTTTACTTTTTTTTTATGTTTTTACTTTTTACACTAATTATATAATAAAATGATAGGTAAGTCAACCAGAAAAGTAGTCTCAAAAAGGCGAAGTAGACAAAAAAATCTATTACCTAAGTTCATTTAATCATATAATATACCACCCATTTATTAAAAAAAATACCTATTCATGTTCAATTAAAAATAAACAATATTCATAATTTAATTATAATCAATAGTCAACATAAACAATGACAAAACGGGATAAGTATGTATATAAAAACAGATAGAAAGACCTTTGTAGCCGTTTCTATTTCTATCTGCCGAATATTCACACGGAATTACTCGAAAGTCTCCGAATACACATACAGAGTAACTTTACAAGAAATTTCCTAGCATAGAAAGAAATTTCCTTTCTATTCTGTTACAGAGTTCACGCCCTGGTTTGCTTACTACTCGACCACCGAGGAATACGCAAATTGTTTACCTATAACGTCAGATGTATTACAAAATTTTTGCTTAAAAGGAACTAAAGTTCCTACCGTGTGTCCCGCGCCACGTTCTACCTTTTTTTTATAATTCCCTCTCTACTTTAGTCTCTGTATCGGAGCTAATTCAGCTTCCGAATTTTAAAAATATTAATTTTTCTTTCCCAAATTTGAAATTTTTATATGTTTCCAACCTTCCCAGACGCAAGCATAACTATTTTGCAAAAAAATAATTTATTTGAGGTAATTTGAAATTTTTATAGTGTATTATTTATAAAAGAATATTATTATAAAAAAGACAAACCATTTTGGTGGGACTTTCTGCCTGTCTAAGTGCAAGTGAGGAGCTCTATAGGCAAGCTGTAGTGTGTGACAGAGGAAGTTCTTTAGTTTCTTTCAGTGTCCAATTAAAAATAAACCGGTAAAGGCTTACTGAATATACATCCTGTATATAATGATACAAAATATTTTATCTGCTGGTACATAGACTTTCAAAATTTATAAACAGTTTCCGCACTACATTTCTCAACATTGTAAATTTGAAGAGATATTTTGAAGATATTTCAAATATCGTGGAAAATATTGACAAGGATCAATCTAAATGTTCCAAAAAACGTTGGGGTTATGAATGAGTCGAAACTTTGATTTACGAAACGAATCCATTATACCTTTTTGTAGACAAAAATAAAAAGTTGGTAGATTTTCGTCCTCCGTTTAAAGTTATAAATAGAAATATTTGAAATACGAGGTTTCGACGAGAAATATAAAATATAAAAATTGCTAGAATTAATATAAACGTCAAAATATTTTTGGTTCTGCAAAATATGTAATTGATAATTTGACTAAGATCTTATCCCTTTCCAGATCCAAAGTCTCCCTCCTATCAGGTAAATAGTAACCTCCCGTTGTTCCCCATAAATTTCTCCTTGCTCCTTCCTTGAAGGAAGCACGTACGTGTAGCTTCCTTAAATCTACGGATGTTATAAACTGAAATTACAGTTCTAATATACAGATATGAGCAATTAGAGTGAAGAGACATTTTGAAATTGTATAAACAGGGCCGGAGTATAGAATTATTTAAAAAGGTGGTGGTAGTGTAAGATTTCACCAATATTTGGAAAAACAATGTAACCCACTTATCCAAAATTACGACCCAAAGAAATTTCAGTCAAAATTCACATTTCGCGATGTATACAGGGTGATTCATTACTAATTGGAAATAATTTAATAGTAGAATCCTGACTTCACATTATGGAGATTCAACCCAAAACACCTAAATAAAATGTAGCTGCTCTCTTAGTTACAGGGTGTTTTGTTTAAAAAATTGAAAACTATTTGTGATCAGTACTTTAAAACTGTTTTATGTATTCATTTCATATTTGGCAGAAAGTGTAGACAGAGTACATCCTACTAAATTATATTAAACAAACGTTTCTGGCTACTACCAGAGGCGTACGACAAGGGCAAGTGACAGGTAAATTGTTCCCAAATTCTACGACACTGGCGGAATAGAAATATTAGCACAATTTTTCGATTCTTCAATACTTCATACATAAATAGAGTACTCTTTTTCCATAACGATAAAGTCAATATTTCTCGAGAAATTTTAAGTTAAACATAAAGCTGCCCAATTTTGATGTGTAATAACTATGTCGATGTTTTGGACCAGTAAATTGCGTTTAACACGCTAATGAAACGTCAATCCGTGTCAACAAGGAAGAACACAACTATTTAATAAACGGATGGATCGGAAACAAATTGTGGTTCTGAAAATATAATCTAAATGAAAGTACCTACAATTTTAATAACATATCGGAAATATCAGAAACGAACCGTATCTAAAAACCTTTTATAACAAATGTTCTCCGTTTACTTCAATAAGCTTAATTTTTTGGCTAAATCATTTCCTAATCTTGAGAAATATGTTTGGTTGATTGGCAATAAAATTGGGCAAAATTGGGCACCTTCATGCTTAACTTAAAATATCTCGAGAAATATTGACTTTAACGTTATGAAAAGAGAGTGCTTTATTTACGTAAAAAGTATTGGAGAATCGAAAAATTGTGCAAAAATTTCTATTTCGCCAGTGGCGTAGAATTTGGAAACGATTAACCTGTCACTTGCCCCTGTCGTACGCCTCTGGTTGTGTTCAAAAGAAGTTTTAAAGGATATTCAAAATAATGTATACGTAAATCAAGCCTCAACAATATGGCGTCCAACTAATATAGTTTAAAAAAAACTAAAAAAACACGCTTTAAAAGAATATCCAACTAAAAAGTTGAAAATAATTTTGAAAATAAACTTAAAACAATAGTATATAAAAAAAATTCTAGTATAATTGAGGAAAAAGCGTGAGGTGCTCGATATACGAAAATTATGGCACAAAGTGCCCCACGCTTTTCCCTCAATTATACTAGTATTTTTTTTATATACTTGAGAATACCGACCTTTCAATGACCACTCCGCTCCCCCAACCTCATATCCCTCCTTGGACTAAACAACTTCCTCTATTCAATACCTCCCTTACCAAGTTCAATAAACATGAATAGCCCAACATACTTATAAACAAAGCATTTTTGGAAATATTAGAAAAAACACCATATGATGTAGTTCTCTACACAGACGCCTCAAAAACTTCTTTCGGTGTTGGCTGCTCCGTCACAACCAACTACGAACTAATAGGTTCCTATCGGTTGCCCTCAACATGTAGCGTTCACACTGGTGAGTTGTATAGCATCTTCCAAGCTTTCAAGCAAATCTCTTCTCCTGTCAAGCGCGTCGCCATTTGTACCGATTCACTTTCCTCAATTAATTCACTCAATACCATTTTGACTGACCATCCAATAGTTCAAAACATCCATGACATCTATCAAACTCTCTCAGCTCGTGATGTAACAGTCTGTCTTATCTGGCTCCCATCTCACATTGGAATTACTGGCAATGAAAACGCTGACCACCATGCTAAAGAAGCCTCTTCTTCCATCACCACAACAACGTTCCAGCTCCCAGATGACATAAAACTATTATTCAAAAAGTCCGTCAAGGAGTCCTGGTAAAACATTGGGTTAAAATTTGAAGTTGAACACCCTATTGTGAATTTTTCTAAAAAAAGTTCTTACAGGTTGAATCCTACTCTGTACCCACAGACATTCTTGTAAGTTGAAGACAAGATTGGAATATTCAAAGAGACACGTCTTCAGGTATTTAGATAAGAAAGTCATACTGCTTTTAATTCTGATGGAAAGGTTATTCCTTAAGCTACACTGTTTTAAAATCGTTCAATATTTTTACATTACACGAACTAATCAAAATATCACAATAATGAACCGTTTAAATGAATTACAAACGTTAACTCTAATCTTTTACATGAAAAATTTGATTAGTTGATGTTTAGATTCAAAATAGGATGCAAACGTACCTTTCGTAGCGGCAATGTGTCTTACGTCTTGTTCCAATGTCCCACTGACAGTTCTAGTCAGGTCAATTATTATTTATGAAAAGTGAATATTAATCTTATTGTTATATTTATTTAAATAACACAAAAATATACCTAGATACACGGAAAAGCATCAGCATTTTGAGAGTTCTCAAGTATTTTCAGTTGGAAAAAGAAGCTAGTAATTACTAATTTCATAGCCTTTTCGAATTTGGCTGTATACGATCCTGATGATTTTATTTATCAAATTTAAGGTTAGCAAATACAAGAAACGACATCTGAAATCCCACTTCTGAAAAAAACTCAATGCATTGTTTGTTCTAACAGTGTAAAAATTCCTGGAAAACGGAAGACGAGAAATTTAAGTAAAGCACGTTGTGAAGTCTACCATTAAGCATCCCATCTTAATTAGCGACAAAATGGCAGCCATTACTGCCAAGTCGTCTTGGTATATCACCTAAATGGCATGGAGATAACATCGAATCTCGGTATATTTTAAGGGCGCACTCCGCATTGAATTTCCAATTAAGAAATAAAATTTTCCGGAGTCTTGGAAGGGTTTCAACTTCCAAGGTTTCGAAAAATACAACTATATGTCACGAAGGACGTTGAATTACTCTTTAATGGAGACAGGGAAGTAGTTGTTGCTTCTTACTAAACGGTTTTTGTTCTTAAAACACGTTAAAATAGTAGTAAACTACATTTTCTTTGCAGCAAGTTGTAAATAAAGTAGATAACAATACAAATTATCTAGAAAAATGGTAAAAAGATTTCCGTCGGAACGTATTGAGAACAAAACGAATCCCGAATAATACCGAACGTGATAAATCAAAATCTCTGGCACATGGACTCCGGGGGGACCGAGCGGCTAAAAGCTCCCTCGAGGCCGAAGAAGAGAAGAACATCATGCAAAATAGAAAAGCGTTTTGAATATTGTTCGGCATGGAAGTTGGTCAGAAGCCAATATGTGTAGTTACAAAATAGCTTTTAGAAAAATATGGAGTTGTATATATTCCGTGAAAGAATATTGAGTTGACGCCCACGTATAGAATAAGCAATCCGTTTTTTGAACGAGGAACGCAATCTAGTTTACGACTGACAAGCTTGCCAGAGGAAATAACGTAAAAAAATGTTATTTATATTTTAGATTAATTCTGGAGTTTGTCTGAATTAATTCACATATGAAAATAAAAGGAGAATTCGTTATTTTATAGAATACCTAGTTATTCCATGAAATAACTGAAATAACTACATATTTGTGACATGAAAAATGTATAACTCGACTAATTTGAAAGATATTCTTTTGAATCTACGTTTCTAAGTAGTAAGGGAATTGCCAGAATAATAAATTATTAATTGACGTCGACATTGACAGAATGATTACGTAATTAAAATTTTCGAAACGAAAGATACATATATGTTACCGTTAAAGTATGATACCCGTTATTTCATAGAATACCTAGTTATTCCATGAAATAACGGATCATGTCCGTTAAAGTGTAAAATTCTCTTGTATTTCAAAGTTTAACTAATTATTTCTTAGAATAACATGAAAAAAGTCAAAAAAAACTCAAAATTGCCTCAGGTAATTGATGGACGCTCCTTTACCTCTCTTAACGAGACACTCGGTACATTGTTATTACCAATCATTTTGATTAAACGTATAAAATTTCCAACCACATCCCCAAAATCAACCCCTTCTAAAATGGCGTCTAGGGTTATTATTTAGCGTAATAATTGAAATGCAAAGGTAGCGATTCCTTATTGGAGGGGGGGGGGTAGAGATTTCCGTTTCTCTTTGAATTAAATTTGCAGTGTTTGAAACAATGTTGTTAAGCAAGTTAGATTATGGAAACAGTATTTTAATTGTACATTAAAAGTGGGTGTATGCACACCGCCTTGGGGACTTTTAGAAACGGTATACAAAGAGAAAGAAGGCAGCGGTGGAGATCGACAAGGGGCTCATTAAATCGAAAATATTATTTTTTGCTGATTATTTTGGGTTAGGATATTAGTTTAAAGTTGTTTCATTGGCATCTAAAAGTATTCAGACATCTGGAGGCTCGGGAAAGAGAGGGAGAATATTTGACATAAGAGAGAGAAAAGGAAAGTAGAAAGAGGTAAGAAGATAGAAATAGAGCCCTTCGCTACGACAGGAGAGAGGAAGAGAAGTGAGAAAAGAAGAGAGAAGATACGACTGGAGAGAGGGAGCGAAGTGAGAAAAGAAGATACGACTGGAGAGAGGGAGAGGAGTGAGAACAGAAGAAAGAGGAGAGATAATAGCAAGGAGATAAGAGAGCAAAATACAAAGGAGAGAAGATACGAGAGTGGGAACATGGGGAAAGGAGTAAAAGAGGGAAGAGGAAGAAGGAGAAGCGAGATTGACATACCTACGCATGCGTCTGCTCTCACCCTTTTTTTGGAAAAAAAATCTTAAATGCAGTGAAATTTCCATAAAATACACTCACCGGCACGAAAAACGGAGCAGTTGAATTTTTTTCAAACAAACTTCAAATTTTAATGCTTTGTGATGTTTTATTGTAATAATATCTTACACACAAATAAAATAACATTTTTAAAATATTTTTTAACAACAATTGAACCTTTATTTGAAGTAAAAAAGTTTATTTAAGTTAAAATAATAATCCCCTTAGATCTTATTACTTGGCCGTAAAGTGCAAGTGCATAGTTGGCCATGAATTTTGAGAAATGTGACAGATCCAACGTGGCAGATACGTGTTAAATTTATGCTGCGTTTATTTAATCTATAGTGATACATTTATTTAATCTAAAAAATATGTCTGTTAATCCCGAAACAGCGGCTGCTATTGTTGCGTTGCTTCAAGATGGGAGGAGTGAACGATGTGTTGCCCGACAGTATAATGTATCCAATAGCACTGTGCACCATTTTTTTACACGTTTTTTTGGAAACTGGAGCTTACAATAGACGACCTGGAACTGGTCCTCAACGCAGAACTAGCGCTCGTGATGATCGTTTTATCACCTTACAAAGTCTACGAAATCGTCACGCTACAGCTGTTGAAATCAGAAATCAACTTCAGTACGTCCGGGAAACTAATGTAAGCTAACGGACAGTTAGGCGAAGACTCAGGGAAGCCAACCTAACCAGTCGTAGACCTGCGACAGGCACACAACTCTTAGGCATCATCGTGTTGCACGACTTCAGTTCGCCAGAATTCATAAGCACTGGGGTGAAAATGAATGGGGGCACGTTTTATTAACTGACGAGTCCAGATTTAGCTTACGGTCTCCAGATGGCCGTGAGAGAGTATGGCGAAGGCCACACGAGCGTTTTGCTGAATGTACCTTCAGCCCTAGGGTAGGATATCAAGGGGGATCCGTTATGGTGTGGGCCGGAATATCTCTGAAGGCACACACAGAATTGTACATCCTTCCGAGAGGCTCCTTAACTGCTGCCAGGTACATTGAGGACGTTCTCCAAGATTTTGTTGTCCCTTATGTTGATTTTATTGGAAATGATTTTCTTCTTATGCATGATAACGCAAGACCTCATACTGCGAGAATCACTCAACAATATATAAACGAGGTAAACATTCCTGTTATGAACTGGCCAGCGTTAAGCCCAGATACCAACCCCATAGAACATGTTTGGGACATGCTTGGGCGAAGAATGCGAAGTCGTGTTCCTGCTCCTTTAACTTTAAATCAGCTGCGACAAGCTCTTTTAGAGGAATGGGAACTTATTCCACAAGCGGACATTCGGCACTTGATTTTAGGAATGCCAAGAAGGATACAGGCATTAATTCGAGCACGTGGGGGCAACACCCGTTATTAATAATGCGGCTCCAAAGTTTGGGATAGCAAGTCGTTTCAGTTTTGAATAATTTAAAGTCGTTATAAAGCATCAGAAATTTATTTTCGTTCTGGTTTTTTAAATTGTGACAAAAAGTTTTTGTTCTCGTTTTTTAAATTGTTCGGAACACTTTTTTTTCTTCAAATAAAGGTTCAATTGTTGTTAAAAAATATTTTAAACATGTAATTTTATTTGTGTGTAAGATGTTATAATAATAAAACATCACAAAGCATTAGAAATTGAAGTTTGTTTAAAAAAATTCAACTGCTCCGTTTTTCGTGCCGGTGAGTGTATTATCCCCGAATTCTCAAAATATTTAAATTTGTCCATTATTGACCTAGGTTAATAATAGAAAATGGAGAAATTCAACTTCTCAGTTGGCTAGAAGAAGCAATAATTGTCAACTTAACAGCTAGTAGTGGAAAAAAAACATATTATTACGTCGGACATGTTCGTAGTATGGAGATCTGACGTAACATTACCATTCATAATGTTTACATCTTGAGCTATTTGAATGGAAGCTTTGGTGGCACCGGAGTGCAATTTTGATTAATGTCAAAGATAATATTTCAATACTATTATAACGCTTTACAAATTTGAAAATTACTTTTCAAAGAGCAGACAGTTTACCAAGAACCAACAACTACTTCCCTGGATATATGCCACGAAGGATATTGAATCACACTTCTTAGTTAACTGGGGTCGGTGAGATTATACAAGATTTAAATTATTAGCTTGTAACAAGTTTCACAATTCACATTGATGTGTGCTATTTGAACAGACAAATCTGTGATAAGGATAATATGAAATTGGCGATTAGCCGTGTAAAACGTTTCGGATGTATTATGTAGGTAGAAGCTTCTAGGTGCTTTCAATGCCGTAAAATCAATGCCATGGAACTAAATTTACTGGAAAATATTAATGCGTTTGGATGCCTCAATGGTAATTCAACGACTAATTATCCTAACAGGTTGGGTTAATGTTAATAATTGAAAATTGATACAAATTGTTGCATAAATATTGAATTATTGCAATTAAATTGAGTATGATATGTAGATATTTCGATAGATACAATGAAATAATAATAACAAGTGTAGTTGGCTCAGAAAGCGTAAGAAGCATCAAATAAGTGGCCCCCGGAAACAGGGGGATTTATGATGGAAATAGAAGACCAAGCAATTAATCACCAACAATTACAAGAAATTTGTCATGAAAGATCTAAACATCGATACGGACAAGTGCAGAAGGTGCCAACAAACAACAGAGACGATACAACACATAACGTCGGGATGTTCAGCATTAGCTAACATTGATTACCTACGCAGGCACAATCAACTTTGCAACAT